>CM046874.1:666154736-666319810 GCA_025667525.1 Glebionis coronaria | reverse complement strand
ACTCCAACCCAACACCCTCATTTAGTGATTTTGAGGCCATATGACACACGACAATAGTACAATCCTAAATTCTTTGAAACCCTAATCACTTCTCATCTAAATACGACGCCCCCATCTTTTCTCTTCCAAATCTTTAGGATATTTCATTGTTAAAACCAAGCATCAACACATCCACCCTTTCATCTTGATCATATGTATAACCAATCAAAGTTCAATGGTTATAATCATCTCTACCCACCGAATAAACACAAACACTGCTTTAAATAATTAATAACATCACTTTGCCGACCATATGAAGTTTCGAATATAGAAGATATTTTTTGACTTAAGATCTTTATAAAGGTCTCTGGTAATGCACTAAGGGGGCATGAGGTTGCTCTTCTTGGGGCATGATATTTTCCGTTAAATTGAAATTAACATGGCGGGTGTATTCTTTGTTCATTATGATCTTAATATTGAACAAATTGTAATATTAGTATTTCCAATTTTTAAATTAATTTTTGTACTTTTAGGTATTTATGTTAATATTGTATTTTTAGAGGCTTATATTTAGTTTAAGGGGCTTTTTTTGTTAATATGATATAATGTGTCTTTATTAAACAAAGACTAAACATAAGTTTATAAAATTTTGAGTGTAAATAAAATTAGTTGTTACTATATGATTCAAAGATTGAAATGAAAAGAAAAATATCAAAAGAAAAGAATGAGAGTGTTTGCTTTATGTTCTACCGATGTAATAAAACAAAGAATAAAAATATCTATTTGTGTCGATATACTTTTTAGCAAAAAATAAAAACTATATCCTTTAGTGTATTAACTCAAGTGATTCGTTGTTTTTAACTAAAAACAACGAACGTTTGATTAGATTTTTTGTGCCAACAATTTTATCTCCTGATTATGTATTATAAGACACCAAAACCATCCGAAATTTCTTACCCACGACCCTTATACTCGGATGACCGATTTCAAATCGGTCGTCGCATTGGGCTTGACCGATTTGAAATCGGTCGACTGATTTCATCGACCAAACCGATTCGCCGGTCTTATAGAGTAGTAAAAGAAATGATACGGATAGTTCAACATATCACATATGCGATATCCATTGGCTCACTCATAACACTCTTTTTTTTCTTAATTGGAATAATTATAAATATTTTACCAAGTACCATATTATTTACTTGTAGATATATATATAAATAAGATAAGAAGTACTTGTGGTAGTGAGTAAATTTGCCGTTGTATGAAGATGTCATAAAACAGATTGAGATGTGATTGTAAGTACACTTTTTTAGAAAACTACAATGACTTGACAATTTTACAATGATTCATTCATGAGAAACAAAAAGAAACAAACAAAAAAAATTACATTGACACAATTCACTCAAAAAAATAAAAACAATTTCAGCCCAAATTTTAGCAACCTATGTAACCCAGTACGTATATGACTAACCCACATAGTTATACTAAACCTAATATGTCACTCATTAAAATAAACGCCTCCTATTTATTTTCTTGCATTCATTCACATAAGCAAATCACAATCATGAAGTCTTTGTTCCTTGTTCTCATTCACATAAGCAAATCACAACCTTCTTTCACTATTCTTGTTGTTGATCTTCCATTCCCTGTACATAGTCAATATCTCCAAAAACTCAACTCTATATGTCTTCCAATCTAAACGAACCACAAAATCATTAACAAATCCATGACACACAACCACAAAAACGAAACCACCTATTAATATTTTTCATTTGGCTTTAAGATCTTCATGTTGTTTGTTTTGTTCTTTATAATCTTTCGAAGATTTAAAAAGAAGATTTCGACCTAATTATCCGCCACCGTCACCATCAGATCTGTGATGACGGCGTCACGTTCTGACCACTACCACCTATAAAGATGAAATGTCCTTTTATTTTGTTGGTGGTATTGGGTTTGGATCTGGGTATTGCTTTGCATGTTCGAAATGGAAATCCACAAACCCACGATGTATCTTTGCATATCAAGAGGTCTCGATAGGTTTATTTTTTGTTGTAGGTCGAAGACGAAACCATTTTTGTGTTTTTGATCTGTTGAAGGTCATAAATTGATTGCAATACATAAAAAAAATAAACTAAAGATCTTTATATTTCTTTGTTTTGGTTCGAGTGTGTTGGTGAGTGATATGATTTTGCGGATTTATATAGTTATGTTATGTTAAAACTGTTAAGCTTTTGATCTTCGACTCATTGATGGTTGTAAAAACTTTTCACATTCATCTTACATGGGCGATTGGGTTTCGAGTGAGGTTATTGAGGCATATAGCAGTGTAAGCAAATAACCATAATTAATGCCCATTCAATATAGGGACTGAATCTTTAGATATAATAGATTAGTGTGCAATTTGACGTAAATGACTTTGATGTTATCATAAAAACCATTTATTCCAAAAATGCATTACAAAATATTAAAACTGATAATTAGATTAACAAATAATCCATGAAGTCAAAAATTGCATATTTGAATGTTTGGCATATTCTTTTATCGTCATCTCTGTCTTGGCCATTTGGTGCATGCATGCGATGTGGGATAATACTTAAATACCATTTCAAAATAAGCCCTTTCTTGCTTACATACATAACAATGTTTCAAAATAAGCCATTTCTTGTGAGTTGGAAAGCAACTCTGCAGCATGTTGTTGCATTGTCTACTACAGAAGCGGAGTATATGGCGCTTACGGAAGCTGTTACGGAAACAGATAACAATAAACTGGTGTAGATCTACTAATCGAGCTGGGAATAAACCTAAGGTCAGTGGTTGTGAATTGTGATAATCAAGGTGCAATTCATCTCTCAAGAAATGCAATGTTTCATGAGAGGACGAAGCATATCAACGTGAGGTATCACTTCATCAGAGAGATCGTAGAATCTAAAGAGATGGAAGTGGCAAAGATTGGCATGTAGGATAATGCAGCTGACGCGTTTATAAAGGTGGTTCCAGGTCCGAAGTTCAAGTATTGCATGGAGATACTTGGTGTCGGGGCTAACTAGTCTTGTCACTAAGGTGGAAATTGTTGAATATAGTTTCTAAGACTAGTAAAGATTAGTATAAGCTAAGTTTCCTTTCCTATGTAAGCTTTGTATTAGGTATGTGTGTAAGTCGACTCGGCTTGGCCCGAGTCTGTAACCGACCCCCTCACCCTATAAAAGGAGGTGAGGGGGTGATGCTCAACACACTCGCATCTTTTGTTCTTCCCTGTAATCAATCGTTAATCAATAAAGTTATCGTTTGGTTACCTTTGTGTGTCGTTCTTCTAGGTTTCTGTTAGTGCAACTCTGCGATCTTCTTTACAGCGATCTAGGTTCCGCATATCGATCTTCGGGTTGTTGGTGGTGTCGATTCCAACAATACAAATTCTGACCTTGACCTAAATTGGAAACAGTAGGTGATTCTAATTGATCCTACAACAGGTCAAGATCTGGGAATCAATGAACTTACTCATATCTGCATAGAAGAGCACATTTCGGTGAAATCATGAATGTTCCTACAGCCTATGTATTTCATGGGATAAAAGTAAGTCTCATATATACATTACAAAGTACATACCATCAAATGTCAAATTTAAAGATGAATTGGCAAAATTGGCTCTTCGGTTCGTTAAAATGTCAAATTTAAAGATTTCTGAAAGTATGCTTTAGCGTGGATAGAATACTGGTGTGTTTGGAATTTCTGATGGCTATGCCTGCAATTTTAGGAGTTATTTTTCAAGTTCAATGTCCTTAGTGACTGCAGGTGGGTCTACTGCGTTTGCAAATATAATATGTGAGATATATATTTAAGGTGACTGCTGCAATAAGTCCGACAAATATTTCTGTAAGACAGTGGCAGAGTATTCCTTTTTGCTACTTCACACAATTAGTCTTGTGAGGACCTGTCAGAAGCAAGTATATGAGAATGTTCAGTTCTGTTGATGCCAGTGTCATTGATTGGCCCATCCGCCCAGGTTCATATGTGTTTTCTTATTTTTCCATGTGGCCTGATTCAAGTAAGCATTATAGCACTGGTCATTGCATCATGTTTGTTGTTTAGTATTTAGGTATGTTCCAGCGATAT
Source organism: Glebionis coronaria (assembly GCA_025667525.1). Taxonomy (NCBI): domain Eukaryota; kingdom Viridiplantae; phylum Streptophyta; class Magnoliopsida; order Asterales; family Asteraceae; genus Glebionis; species Glebionis coronaria. The sequence goes on along the minus strand of CM046874.1, from coordinate 666,315,721 downwards.
AATGTTTTAGTAATAGTTTTCCTTTTTTCTACGGTTTTAACTAATATACATATAAGTGACCAATTCTTCACATATTGCATAAATTAGACTTCGATGTGATACCAATGGGGCAAAACAAAGTAACAGTTATTTTTGTTATTTAACTTTATATGACTTGTGATTTAACTTAATATAGAGATGCACAAAAATAGTGGTGAGCCCTATCCATGACCCGTTTAGTTAGTTCTAAGAAATTACCCATTTTGACATGTTACACTGCATGCAATATGAGCTACAAGTCAATAGTGATTAGTATTCATAAGTATTTTGATCACTTTAATCTACAAATTACAATGGCCTTATACTATTTTCGGCAACAAATAGTGTTCTATTAGTTCCTTTTCATAAACTAAATAAGTTCAACTTTACAAATTTGCTTTTTATAGGAGACCCTAGAAGATAAGTAATCAAAGTGAATACAATGTTAACATTCAAATGAAACTCATAAAAACAATCCTGTTCATTGTAGATCACAAAAGTTTAATGCAACTCATATCATAACTGGAACATAATATACAGTTAATAGATAATTTGGACGACGCTGTGATAGATGTCTTTTTAACTCAATTTAAGCACTCCTAACTCGTCTTGCATGATTTCACTTCCATTGTCATGAGCTCCGACATGCTGCCAATCTCTGAGAATCCTTCATTTGAAAAGATAGATTATAAAAAGATTGTGAGCAAATAACATTGGAAATTATAATCTAATTAACAGACAAGCAGCGCGTGCTGTATATATAGCAAAAGTGATCGACTCTATTGACTGTTGCCTTCTTTCCGCTACAAGCCTACAAAAATTAACAAATAGCCTCAATTTTAAAAACAAATATACTGGTTGCTCAAACCGAACAATGTTTGAACATTCGAAAAACTTGTTCAAATGTTACTGAAAACTCTCTAAGTTATATACCACTTTAAGTTTTATTTATCTACCGATGTGGGACAAAATATAACTGATTTTCAAGTTAAGCTTCGCTTTGAGAGACAACAATAGGCTTTTAAATTAGCTCTCGATCTTCAACTCAAACAAAACACATAAACTAGTACTTACATATGCAAGTGATACATATGGTTAAATGTGTTCAAAGTTCTTTCTCATTATAGAAACATGATTTAAAGCAGGTGAGGAGTTGGGATTTCACATAGTCTGCATTGATGTTTGGAACTTAGTGATTAGAGCTGAACCATCATGCTTCTTGACCAAAGTTCAAAACAAGATCAAAAAGATGGACGGTCAGTGTGTAAGTATCTGATTTTGGGACCAGAAAATAAGATTGTAAGAGATAATATAGGGTCAGTAAGGTTAAAGTTTCTAGCTATTTATTCAACACTTGAATGTAAGGGTGGAGTACCATAAGGCATTTACTCAAACGAAAAGAGTTTGGAGGTATCATTATGTAGCAAACAACGCAGTCACACAGACAATTAATGATACAAAATCATGACTTATTTTAGCACTCTTTTGGGTTGATACATGTTACTGTTGGTTTTGTAGTATGCGTGCATACTTATCATCTTAACTCCCCCTATATTGGCTACTCTGTTGATTAACATCATTAATGTTATATTGTTGAATTACCATGTAACTAACTTTTGAGTATTTTACCTTCGATTTTGTTTTGTTTTAAATAGTTTTCATTGAACGAACTGGAGGCTTTAGTGAACGTAAGAGTGTTTGTCCCACATCGACAAGTGAAGAAGAGTTGGTGAGGAGATGATTCTATAAAGTTGGGGAGCTCCATTCAAGAATTTTACATCTCACATTCATGACATTATAATTATAATATGCTGTATAATTATAGATTTTATGGGTGGGAATAGACATGTATTGTCTGTCCTCTTTACAGCGCTCGCGTTTGTCAAACAAAACTCATTTTATCTAACCTTGGATTACGTTGGGCACTGTATCCGTTATTCGAGATCTTACTGAGATGTAAGACAATGCCATTTTTGTTTTGCTACATCATTGAAAAAATACGCTTTAGTGAATGTAAGACTGTTTGTCCCACATCGACAAGTGAAGAAGATGATTCTATAAAGCTGATTTCATCCAAGTTATCCAAATCTCAGTCATATGACTTACATATATACTTGAAGATTATAGATTTTATGGTTGAGAAGGATTCATATTGTTTATAAACATATTATTTATAAACATATTGTTTATAATATGAGTCTTTCTCAACTAATAAAATCTATAAACCAGTATATAAATAATATAGTAAACTGCAAAAATCATCCTCGTGGTTTGTAGTTTCTTGCAAAAATAATCCCTAATCGAAACTATTAGCAAAAATCATCCTCGTGGTTTATAGTTTCATGCAATAATCATCCCTCGCTACTATTTATGAAGAGTAATTATGTCACATAACCACATTAATGATTTTTGCAGTTTACTAAAAAAATTATAACTATTATTTATTAATTTATTATTGTTATTATTATTTTGTATGTTTATGTTTAATAATAATAATAGCAATAATAATAATAATATAATAAATAAAAATAAAATAAAATTTATTTTTCAAGTTAATTTTTAATTTTTACTTTTAAATTTTTTATTTTATTTTGCATTTTTAAAATTATATAACTTATTGCGTCTTCGTTTTTTACACAAACCAGGATATCTGATTTTATTTTTAAATATTATGACTATTAATTATTATTTTATTATTTTCAAAATCAGTTATACTGGTTTGTGTTGAAAACGAAGACGTAGTAAGATTATTAACTTTAAAAATAAAAAATAAGGTGCAAGATTTTAAAAATAATAAGTAAAAAAGAAAATTAATTAAAATTATTTTTATTTTATTTTTATTTTTATTTATTATTATTATTATTTTTATTATTAAAAATAAACAAATATAATAATAATAAACCGTGAAAATTTATCTTTATGGTTTATATGACATAATTACCCTTCATAAATAGTAGCGAGGGATGATTAATGCAAGAAACTACAAACCACGAGGATGATTTTTGCTAATAGTTTCGGTTAGGGATGATTTTTACAAGAAACTACAAACCACAAGGATGATTTTTGCAGTTTACTCTAAATAATAATTTAGTTAAACTTTCTTTTTGTTCTAGAATATGTTGGCAACATTAATAAGAGGTGAAGCGGGTTGCTAGAACATGTTGCTAGAGTCAGGACCGAAGCTTATTTTAAATGATATGAGTCTATAGCAGGTTGGCCTTCTTTTCTTGGCCGTTCGTCTAACAACTCGATTTATCTCATCTTGGTTTACATCGGGTACATGTGGTGAACCTCACCTTTTTCGTTATTTTAGAGGTGTTTTTTTAGCGTAATGTTCTATCAAACTGCAAATTAAATGACATAATGTAACAAAAAAAATCAAGTTTTGCTCATTTTTTGTAGAGTAAATTGCATAAATCGTCCCTAAAGTTTGGCCAAAATGCATGTTTCGTCCCACATGTTACGAAAGTGCAAGAATCATCCCTATTTTGAAATTAAAATGCAAGTATCGTCCTTGAGGGGAAAATTCTTGGGACGAAACATGCAAAATGGCAAAACTATTTGGGACGAAACATGCAAGATAGCAAAACCTCAAGGATAAAAATTTACAAAATAGTTTGATTTTAGGACGATATCAACACTTATAAAATATTTGGGACAAAATCTGCAAAATGACCAAACTTTAAGGATGATTTATGCAATTCCCTCTTTTTTGTATGTAAAAGTTTGAAATAGTGATATGAGTCTTAGGTTTTTAATTAGTACTACTAATAATTATATAATATCTTTTACAACATATGATGATCACTGATTCATATTCGTAAAATGACTTGAACACAAACACCCAAAAAAGTAGTACCGTATAGTTACTTGTGTAATCACATACGGTTTTGGTTAATCTAACAGCAACCTGATCTTATTAATCTAACGAGTATATGCTATTTAATGACATTCGGTTTTGGTTTCTAAATGATTTTGTGCCTCGCGCGAATAATGTTTTCGGGCATTTAGCTAAAACGTCCGTTTTGTTATCTTTGTGTCTCAGGTTTTCAAGCTTAAACCATTTGAGCCCAATAAGAAACAAAATGTATAGACCAAACCAAGTATTTCTTGTAAGCTTGTCTTATAAGTTCATTTTTTTATACTTTGGGCTTAGAATCCACACATCGTATTTGCTAATTGTGTTCTTGTTATGTACTCCGTATCATCTTACAAGTTACGAATAGTTTTACAAGTTACGAATAATTTTACAAGTTACGAAGAAATTGTTAAAAAAAGCAAACAAGAAGGGATCACACAATTAATTATTTGTTCTCACTTTTACATGCTGCCATTAGATAAACTTAGAACACCGTGCCTTCGTAAGAAAAAATGAGTGTCGATTGTTGCACCATCTAAACTGATCCGACAAATTGCAACGCTACCGTTTGTTCATTTTTTATACTAGTATTAAAAAGGTCAATTTGTGGTTTATGAAACACTATCCTTTTCCTTGAAATTAACAGTGGATATTTTAAATACAACTTGATATTCTTCCAAGTTAGACTTTAAAAATGATTTTACAAAGGTGTACGAAAAAGAAAAAAAATTATATAGATCCACATCAAGCATTTGTGACGGTATTGTTAAGTTAAGGTTTCATTTGATGTTTTCAAATCATATTAATAATCTTTTAAACAGACGATTAATAAAAGATATGAATGATAGAAAAAGACGAAGTAAAAAAAACATACTAGCTAAACTATTGACTGGGAAGGACTAATCGATCCTCGATTGAGAATCCTGGACCAAATCGATTTCCCCCGGTTTATGGACCATGATCAGCTATATGTTGGAGTTGTGCTTGCATTACTCGAACTCATATGGAGGTTTAGGAGGTTTGCTTATGTGTTTCGATTTTGATCGAGATCGAGCTTTAATAAAGCTTACTTTTTCCTCTTCACATTTAATCACTAGCTTGAAATTTACATGATTATTTTCAGCAATAATAGACCAAACCGGATTTGGTCCAAACACGGGGCCGAGAACTGGACTAAAATGTACGGTCCATGTCTATGCCGGTTGATCTTTGGTCGGACCCTACGAAGCATAATTGTCAATTTTGTTCAAGATTGAACCGGATCGAAAACCAAATATGAAAAAAGGACGGTTTGAGAACCAAATCGGAATATATTCGGTTTTGTTGGGTCTTTGATCAAAGTGAATAACTGATTTCGAAATGAATTATATAGCAACGAATATTTGAGGCTTGAGCCTTGGTGTACCAATTCAAGTTTTAAAGTCCAATAACACATTTGGTGGTAGAAACTAGAAAGATGATGTAGGAAACAGCAAGAAAGAAAAAAAAAACCACAATTAGCCATTTTTTAAAAAACTCATAAACAGGAAACTCAAAGTTAACAATGTTTGAGTTAGAAGAAACCGAAGTTATTGAAAACTCTCATACTTATATACCACTTTAAGCTTTGTTTATTTACCGATGTGGGATAAAATATAACTCATTTTTTTTATAGACGACTATTTCTCATCTCCAACTCAATTTTGAACACATAAGCTAGTACTTACATATGCAAGTGATACATACGGTTAAATGTGTTCAAAGTTGTTTCTCATTACAAAATGATCGTTACTCTGAAAAACGTGAAAAGAGCTAAACGGTTGAGTGGTCTTATAGTAGATGCTTCCTTAATTCACTTATCGTGAATGACTCAGCTTAGCGTTATGCCTTTATCCGTATCTTGTTTCTCATTAATCTCTTCCTTATACTTATCACATGCTATATGGATCTTATGGACGACATATTTGATGCACCAACAAAATTTAGTAGACACCCACTTGAACCATGGCGTTCTAGAAGGGTATGATGCCGGATTTGTCTCTGGAAAAGACCATGGACATCAAGCTGGATTACAAACAGGAGTTCAAGCTGGTGAGGAGTTGGGACTTCACAAAGGCTACATTGAGTTTTGGAAATCAGTGATGGAGCAGAACCAGCATGCTTCTTGACCAGGGTCAAAAAAAAGATCAAATAGATGGACGGTTGGTGTGTTAGGATACAATTTTGGAACCAGAAAACTAGATAGCATAAAGCATCATTCTTGAATAAGATTCAGTTTTGAGGATGTAGCAAAAAACATAGACAATAACCAAAACGAAATCATGACTTATAAAGGAAGAGGGTATCGTACCGGGGCCATGGCCATTTGTCCTACTGTGTTTTTCGATGATGATCTTCATTATCTTTTTTCTTCTTGTTGGTTTGGGCGTATCAATGTTTCATCTCACACAATGGTCGGTGGATTTCAAGTGTTTTCTTCACTATACAAAGGTTATGTGTTAAAATAGTTTTTGACACGTTAAAAAAAGTAGTTTTTGACATTGTGAAAGTTTTGCATGTTTTTTTTTTCGGTTTATAGCGGAGCTGCGATGTGTGTCATCATATTTGTAGGTTGAAGATGTTCATCTTGCAGATGCAATCAAAGTTACTACATTGGTGCAAATAGTACCACTACATTCGCATAAGTTTGTAACTTCGTTGAACTTGTTTCTTCTTAGACAATAACACTTTTTATTACTACATTAGCAGCTCGATTAATTTAGTTACACCATACAACAAAAGGTTTAGGACATATAACGCCACGTATTTCCTTCTTCCATCTTACCAACCATGGCTCAGCTGGTAGGCTCTTTGAGAGAGGAGATATATTTTGATATCCAAAAGCAGCGTTTCATCTATTCGCATGAGAAAGAAACTTTTTACAAGCTTCCTTACCCAACCAAGGAAACTTTTGGCTATTATCTCAACAGCACTGGATATGATATAGACATTCAAGTTCTGATTGCTGTAGACAAACGAGGACGCAATGTGTAAGTTAGATAGAGGGCCCTTTTATTTTCTTTCTTCTTTGTTAAACTCGCATATATTGATGTTGAATCTTCTGTTGTTGGCATCTCTACGCAGCATTGAGTATCCACAAACAACTTTCTGGGGGCTGATGAAAGAGCACTGGTTGGAGCCCTTCTTTCTATATAAGGTTCAACAGCTATTACCCTGTGTGTTTGTTATTTCTATTTAAGTTCAAAAGATGATGAGAAAACGAGGTCAACACGATCGGATGAGACATGATACCATGTTAAGGTTATAACTGGATATTAGCTGCTCCAGGAAGGTACTAATCTATTACATTTATGTATTAGTTAAAGTCAAATGATTTTGTATGTTTGCTCATCGTTGATATGGTTATATTGGCTAGTGTACATTTAAATGGGTCAAACTAGGTTGTGTTTTATCTTTGATGGGTCAATTGGGTTGGGATACAGAGTTCACTGAAAATGAAAAAGAAAAGCATGCCTACTAAATATGAATTTATACAAAGAACTTATAAAATATATCCGTAAACTTATAAAATAGAACCCATTATTGATAGAAGAGAAAAAAGGTACATGTTTATGTCAAATGGAACAACAATAAAATACTTCGCTTAAACCAAGAACAGTTGCACTAAAAGTATGATTTTCTGCAATATGACTTTCAGCTTTCAGTTTTTCATCTAGCATATCAGCAATGCAACAATCAAAATTGATCCTTGTATCATACAGGATTCTGTTAGTCACAAATTTCTTCAAATGCCCAAATTCATACTAATTGTCATTCCACATAGCCACTTCTTAGTTCTTACCAATACAGTGAATAATGAATGGTCTGACTTTATTTCTGAGGTCCAGTAAAGCTTTTCAAGTACAACTGTCATTGATCTCCTCATTGACAGTTGATGCTTTAGACCCGCTCGGCGCGTTACAATTTATGCAGTAATTCTGAGTCGAAACAGTAAACCCTTAAGAATTTAAATTTGACATATTTTCTTGTTTTTCTACCAATATATTTGAAGAAGGTAAATATTATTCTGATATTTATGTGAAACCAGTATACACTTTTTTCTTGCTGTAACAAAAAAAAACACACATTGTACTTATTAGGATTCCTTCATGTGTCCCAATACATAAACACCACTCAAATATATGAAAGACTAAATAAGACACCGGCATTATATGTAAGCAAAGACGTACACACGTCAAGGATCACATGTCTTGGCTTCACTATTCTTTCGTTTTTGTTTGCTGGTTATTATAGGAAAGTGAGGCAAGAAGCTTAACCATGTTTGCTGGTTTTGCGATATGAAAAGTCTACATTTCTTGTTGGCATATGTTTGCTTGTCAAACGTAAATGTCTAGTCTGAATTGTGAATGGTAAAACGCTTTTGGTAATGACATGCTTAATTTGTTGGCATATGTTTGCATCTTTTATGGGTTTTCCGATTCTTTTTTTTTTAATATTTGACTTCTCGAAAATCTGATAAGCCCACAAGCTCATTTTAAATGTCTTAAAAGTGTATCAAACTTGTGCTTTTAAGCCAATGCAAATGAGCTAATAAACTTATCAAATTTCTGTATAAGCTCATAAGCCCGTTAAATAACCTAAAATAAACACCCAGTAAGTTGTTATTGAATGGGACAGAGAACAAGAGCAGCTATGTACGACTAGAACCGAAAATATATCCCAAACAGCTGCACAAATTTTAAACTTGACAACATTTGACCGCAAACAGTTTGCAGACAGAATACTAGCACTCGCGAAAGGAAAATTGCAGCAGGCCAGCTCGAACCATGGAATTGCAGCACACCAGAAACTCGAAACATTAAAGTTGCACCAGACAAGCATGGATCTAAAATGTTGTAAGAACGCTCTGCGACAAACTTATAAATTGTTGAACTAAAGTACAAACTCCTACTTTTAACAGTTTGGAAGAAAAATTTAGAAACTGATTTTGTCCAAACACAGGACCAAGGACCGGACTGAATGTACGGTTCATGTCTAGGTCGGTTCGGTCTTTGGTCCGACCTGGTCTACAAAGTATAATGGTCGGTTTTACTCAACACTAAATCATGACGAACCGGATCGAAGTCTAAATATGAGGCTTAAGTCTTAGTGTAGCAAATATTTGCTCAAGGATAGCCGGTTTAAATCTAACTGAAAACTCTTAACTTATATACCACCTTAAGTTTTGTTTTCCACCGATGTAGGACTATATCTTATCAATTTTAAAAACTAATAAACATGTTGCTCAAACATATACGATGTTTGACCAGTGAGAAGTTCAAATGTTACTAAAAACTCTCTAACTTATATACCATTTTCATTTTCGCTTATTTACCAATGTGGGACAAAATATAACTTTCCAGAGAGAGGGACTCTTTAGTTTGTTCCTGTTTTTTTCTGCAATAATCGCAGTGACTCACCGATTTAAAAAGGTAAAATGTTCATAATTATCATCTTAACTCCCTATATCAACTTGTTAATTAACATAACCAATGTTGTTGAAACCGAATAGGAGTTTACACAAGCTTTTTTTAAGCTACAGCTTATGTATAACTTCTCTGATACCCCTGGTATACCATTGGCTGGGAAAGTCGGCAAACTAGTGTGACATAGTCCTCTGCTATCAAAAGAGATGAACATGTTTAGCGAGAGGCAAGCATTGCAAGACAATGTCATTTTTGTTTTGCTACATCATTGAAACGAAATATATACTTGCTACCTATAGTTCAGAGCTTCAGACAGTCGACATTCTCAAGCAGGGATGTGCAAAAATCAGTTCTTTGGCAATATAGTACACCATCTTACTACTTTATAAAAGATTTAAGTCTTTTTCTATTTTTAGACGTCTTAAAATTTTCAGCCTTAAACATTTCTTAATTAGGAAATTTAAAAACTTGTTACATACACTTAAACAAAAGTTACATTTGCTATTAAATGTATTAATAAATTTATAAAAGTGTAACACCCTACTTATTATTCAGTAACGTCACCATTAAAAATTCAGTTACACAATATTAAGGCCCATAGTAAGTGCCCATGTAGTAACCAGACCTATAATAACTCTCACACATATACCTGAAAACTAAAATAAAACACACACTCCATCTGCTACATCTTTCTGTCTCTCCCGAACGTAACACAAACAGAAGCGCAAAATGCGTGAAAAGGCATCCACGAAGGTCGAGACTATCACCACCACTAGAATGGGACTTGTTGGTGGTTTAGGCGATTTGAGTGTAACTTGGTTGTGCGTTGTTTTCTTACAGTGATTGTTAGAAAAAAAATTGTAACAAAACAATATTTGTTCGTCGCAAAATATAGTCACAAGGTACCCGCCGCTGCATTGCGCGGGCACCCTGCTAGTTTATTTTATAGTTGTTTAAGGAACTTTCCATTTATAGCCATTTGTCAGGTTCAGAAAAAAGAAAAAAAAAAGACGTCAACAGCAGGGATCGAACCTGCGCGGGCAAAGCCCAACAGATTTCAAGTCTGTCTCCTTAACCACTCGTACATATTGACGAATTAGTAAACATTTTCTAACATGCCAAAAACATAAGAGTATACGTTCAAAGTCGTACTGGTATTGTCTTGATACGTGACCCTTTGTTACCCCGTTTTGTCTCGGCCCGCGAAAACATGTGAATAGCAGGGTGAGGTGTGTAGAACAACATCAGTAGTGGGCAAGAACAAACCCAATGGCATGTGGTTTGTTCCTTACATCGTGTGTTAAAAAGAAAAGGAATGCTAAAATTAAAATACATGTATAGAAGATTATTTACAAAATAATATATCATCTATATATGTGGATGATTTATAATTTGTTTTTAGTAAAAACACATTTGAAATGTCATTAACTTTCTGCTTTTGTGAAATATTTGGAATAATCGTGTGAATCAAAGCCTCTTTCATGCCTAAAAGTTGATATTTGCTATAAAAGTATAAATGTAAAACTGTTTGTTACATCGATCATTAGAGAGTTCTATTAAGTTATCCAAATCTCAGTCACAAGACTTAATATATACTTGTGGATTATAGATTTTATAGATTTATTGGTGGGAAAGATTCTTATTGCATAACATATAATGGATGGTTGAGTCTTAAAAGTGGTCTTTTAGAGATGTCATGTAAAATTTTAAATTTTGGCACGCATATTTTTGTGGATTATAGATTTTATAGATTTATTGGTGGGAAAGATTCTTATTGCATAACATATAATGGATGGTTGAGTCTTAAAAGTGGTCTTTTAAAGATGTATGTAAAATTTTAAATTTTGGCACGCATATTTTTGAGAAAAGTGATGTCAAGTTGATATAATGGACCCACAAATACCTACTTTATTTAAAAATGACACGGAGGGGGTGCACCAATGAATGTTTAGTGCCAAAGGTTTACCGGCCAAGGTTGGCTCCACCATCCCCCACTCTTATACTCAACTAGAATTACGATCACTATATATCCTCTTTTTAGCATAGACTATATATCAATCAATCATGTTCATTCAAAGCAACTTTTTATTTTTTTCTTAAAAATTAAGCATTTCACAAACGGTAAATCATCAAGTATTAAAAGTATATCATTACAACGAGAATTAAATTATTTTTTTATCGAGGAGCACATGTATATACTTTCGACGAATTTTTTTTTCTAGAGAAAATCATATATGATTCGTATCACGGATTATTTTCGCAGAAAAAAAAATTCGGCGAAAATATACATGTGCTTCTCAATAAAAATATGATTTAATTCTCGTCAACGATGAAGGTTTATGACATATATAATTTAAAAAAAAATTTTATTTTTGTCCATAAAGTAAAAAAAACTTGAAAATTAAAAAAATCATTTCCACTCCGACAAAAAAACTAAATAAAACCGAGGGGCCGGAAAACAAACACATATTTAATGGATTCAATTAAAGCTTCATATGTATAGATTACTTTACTTTAATCAGTTAATTATACTTTTTGTAATTTAATTTCGTAATTAATCATGTGGTTAATTATGTGGTTTTAGTTACTTGTTACATCTCTGGGTGGTGGAATGTTTTTGAGATGTTGCAAGTTTCGTCTTGGTTTTTTAAGTAACTGTGAGGACGAGTAGGAGGAGGTTATATCGAACTTTTGCGCCTTTGGTTTTAGTTAATTATTAGGTTTATGATGTCGTTAGGGATTTAAGTGGCGGTATCATGGCCAAAACAAGAGTTAAATAGTTCATGCACCAATTCTTTTTGGAGTGTTGTAAGGAGAATTCTGCTGTTTGTTATATCTCCAAGGAAAGAATGCTAATGTGAATTAAGTGGCTGAGCTATGGGAGGTTAAGATGAATTTATTGACAGCTAAGCCAAGTGAAATAGGGTATTTGGGACATGATTTCGAGGTTTTCTTAAGTAAATTTTGCGCCTTTAACTTGTTTAGGACCGTGTTTGGGGATTTCTTAGGTTTACGATGTCGCTTGCATAGCATTATTTGGTTTCGGACTTTAGGGACATTAGAACTCGTATGTGCACTGAATTGTAAGTTTTAGCTAGTATGGATAACTGCCCATTCTTGTCATATTGCATAAATTAGACCCTGATGTGACACCATTGGGGCAAAGTAACAGTTTCCTACATTTTTATAGAATTTGTGTATATTTTCTCTCTTAGATGACAACCATCAACCCATGTGAGTTATGGGGAAAGAGTTACGTAAATTCAAAGATTTTTAACGACTTGTGATTTAACTTCATATAAAGATGCTCAAAAATTATCCTCGGCCACTCAGCCCTAACCGTGACCCGTTTAGTTAGTTCTATTAAATAACCCATTAGACTGGATGCAAATTTTTGCGAGCTCTAAGTCAATAGTGATTAGTATTCAAAAGTATTTGGATCACTTTAATCTACAAATGTCAACGGCCTTGTACTATTTTGGGCAGCAAAGAGTGTTCTTGTTGACATATGTTTGCTTGTCTTTCACGTAAACCCCAGGTATTTAAAAACCCCATCAGCGCAAATGTCTTATCTAAATTGAGAATTTCATCATGCTACCTACTACCTAGTGATGGAGTGACACAGATTTCCTGCATTGTTATGACTTTGTAAGGAATATAATAATTATGTGCTGTTTTGGTTAAGGTCACATTTCCATGTATTGATGTTTATTTGTGATTTCAGAAGGCTCATGGAGGAAATGCTTGTCTCACCTGGCGTATGTTAAAGATTCTTGGCCTTCATGGCCTTGAAACCATCTATTTCATGTGTTTCTTGCACTTAAATGATAGGTTTTCATGCCCGACCAAAATTCATGTTGTTGTCAGTATTGGGTCGGTCTGTTTTTCCTATGTTTTTGTTTATTCTGAGAAACACATGCCAAACATACACGTCAATCAAAACTCAGAATTAGGGAGTAACCTAGTGAATACGGCGGTTTCCTACATGGTACAAGCCTGATGATCCAAGTGGCTATGCTTGCTGTCAACTACAGGGGTCACCCTTTTACTAAAGTATATCAGAAAACAAGAGGATTACTTCAGGTTACCCTTTAAGGCTTTAAGCGCAGTCGCGTTCATCATAAACCTGTCTTCATACCAAATATTGGCCATAGAAGTGGTTAGCAAATTTGGTTACCCATTGTTAAGGCTTGTCACGGTGTGACACCGGATCGGACCAAAAAGTGATTTGGCGCAGAACTTCGGCTGGGTCCCGTTTGTCTATCTATTATGGTCTAACAAATCATAATGGCAGGTTATGCATAAGAACGAACTAGACCAAACCAAAGAGCAAATATAAGATAAAAGGGGGACCGCTGACCGGGCCAAAATATGTTTGGTCCGGTCCGGTCTATTTGCCTTCTATAACAAGTGGCGGAGCCAGGAAATTAGGTCGCAGGGGCAAAAAAAAAAATTTCCCCGCAATAGAATGTTAGTTAGAGAACTTCAACAAAACGTATTATAACATTCAAATGAGCAACAAAATGAACCATACTAACAACAGGTATTTTCAGTGATAATCATCCTTGCAACTCACCATGCCACCATTTGGTTAGATTGTGTGAGTAGAAATGTCAGGTTTTTTTTGTTCAAAAAAAAATGTCAGGTTTTAGGTTCCAGCTCGTTTTGTCTCATTTGGTCAGGTGATAGTCATGGTCATTTGACGACTGGTTTTGGACTCTGTATACTTTCGACTTGTATTTTTTAATAAAAAGTAATTTTCAAAAAATGTTCCTAACACAAATCTTTTATTCCATTTTGACTAAAAAAGTATTCTATTCCATCTATATTTTTTGTTTAATAAAAAGAAAAAAAACTTATTTAAATAAAAATTATATTATATTCGATTAATATTACATTTTGCATTATAAAGTATAAACTCTCGTATCAAATTATACATACAGTAGTTATTTTTTGAAAATTAGGGAGAGATAAATTGCAGTTAAAGAATAGAGAGAGTTTCAATATGTTATTATGGTAAATATTTAATGTTTTTGTCGGTTAGTATTCTAACTAATCTTCTGTCCAACTTTTCTTTTGTACAAGTATATTTAACCCACCCACTTGCATTTATATTCTAATTTAACTCTTCTTCTCTGTTCTTAATTCCGACGAACCAGACAATCAGAAAAACAATAACAACGTTGAAACATTGACATTGTTGAGGGCATTCGGAAACTTTTTATGAGGGCACTACATCTTTTTCCTTAAATTTAACCATTTTTTCTACATGATTTCTATGTCCGCAAAAAATTTGTTGGGGGCGGCGCCCCCAGTAGAACACACATGGCTCTGCCCCTGATAACAACAATAACATAACTAGTTATGTAAATAATAACTTCGTAACCATACATAAACTTCAAAGGTCTAAAACAAAAAAAACTTGAAAAAAAATACATTCTAAAAACGGCGCAATGATTTGATGTAAATAACTATACCCTGCGTTGCCAATAACGTCGTCGATAGCTGTCAATGTATGTTATGCTGTAAAAAAACCGCGTCATTAGAGATGGCAAAAAACTCCGAATCCGACGGAGAATCCGATACCCGAATCCGATTTGACTGGGGATTCCCCGAGTTGACCGGGTATGGGGATGGGGGTGGGGATTCCTCGATAATAAAAAGCGGGTATGGAGGCGGGGATGGTAATACCTTTGGTTCCCCAAACCCGTCCCCGAATATCTTTATTCCACATATACATTTATATATATTTGTATGTTTCAAATATCTATTAGATATTTGAAACACTATCAATTGATTGTTAATATCTCTTTTGACGCTAACTTTTTAGGATGAGCTCTTGTGTGTTAATTTTACTAGCCGGCTACCCGCGCAATGCGGCGGCGGGTAGCCGGTGACTAATTTCGTGGATTTTTAAATCACGAAACCATCATTAAAAAAACGAATATCTTTTCTGGAGACAACGACCATAATTTTTTTTTGCACCTGTGACAATGGTTGCCATGTTTGGAAATACCTAGGAAATGAAAAAATATATGAATGGTGTAGCCTTCTCATTCATGACCAACTCAATCTGCAATATAGAAAAAAGAAAAACTTATGTGAGAATATATGAATATAAATACAAAATCATAAGAGAAATGATTTTAAATACGTGAGAGAGGGAAATGGGAGGAGGCATGAGGTGTAATTTGGTTTAAATTTTCAACTAAACAAAAGTCTTACACTCCTACTTATAATAATGTTTTAAATGGACTGTTACAAATTATTAAATAGGTTGTGTAAATGTTGGTCGGTTACAATCTTATAAAATTTAATACATTTAATTTTCATTATGTGTATCATGAATGCTTAATTTTTTATTTTCTTGAAAAATAACACACTTTCTTTTTAAAGAAATGTTAGAGGCTTAACAAATTAAGACGTTTAAAAATAGAATTGCTTAAATATTTTATAAAGTATATAGATTGTTATTAATACTGAGCATGTCGCATGAATGTTAATCTTGTTAATGTTGTTTGATATTACCGTATTGTGTTATTCGTAATAGTTGCGTCATTTGAAACATATTTTAAATGTTAATTGTGTAACAGGAAAAAAATCCCCGATTCCCCATTGGGGATCCCCGTTCCCCGCTGGGGATGATATGTAGTTTGTAATCCCGATGGGGATGGAGACGGGGATGGGGATAGATATTTAACTTTCGGGATGGGGATGGTAACAACCATCCCCGCAAACCCGGCCCCGTTGCCATCTCTACGCGTCATATTCTATTTTCTGCGCAAATAGATATTTCACAGCCTTGACCTTTCAAGCTCATAAGAAAACCCGGCCCCGTTGCCATCTCTACGCGTCATATTCTATTTTCTGCGCAAATAGATATTTCACAGCCTTGACCTTTCAAGCTCATAAGAAACTAGAAAGATGATGTAGCAGTTATTTTTGTTTGTTACAACAAGAAAATAAATGACTATTAGCAAAATCAATTTTTAAAACTCATAAAGAACAATGTTTGAGCTAAAGGATGATAGGTTCAAATGTTGCTGAAAATTCTCTTACTTATATACTACATTAAGCATTGTATATCAACCGATGTGGGACAAAATATATTTGATTTTCTCACTTTGAGAGACGCCTATTTCTCATCTCAAACAAAACAGATAAGCTAGTACTTACATATGCAAGTGATACATGTGGTTAAATGTGTTCAAAGTTCTTTCTCATTACAGAATGATGATCCTCTGAAAAGCGTTATTAGAGTTAAATGGTTGAGTGGTCTATAGTAGATGCTATATTGCAGCATTTGTCTTATAAACCAGATAAGAAACATGCCCCTTTTTCGTGGCACTAGGATATTGCATCATGAGCCAGCCTTATGCGGTCTTTCACGATTTCTCTTTTGTTTCTATTATTAGTTGTATTCTGCAATTGGTACTAACTTGTTTTTCTTGTGTCTCTTTTCGTTGATTCAGCCTTCCATATTGAAGCGCTTGATACTGACTGTATAGACAATGTTTTAGGAACCGGATCAAAGACAAACCAAGGGAAACTAATACGGACTTGTTTGTTTTCACGAGAGAAGGTATGTTTATGCATACATGGCTCACTTCTCATTTTTACTTTTGTTTTCCTTGGATCCTTGGTGCAGACGCCATCATGCACTCTTATCGCAAAGAATGAAACTTGAGACATCTCACATATTTGTAATGATAGTCACATGTCTTTTATCATACGTGGTATTAGTAGCTTGGTTCTTGTATTTGTGCAAGTGAGAAAGTACATTTTGATGATTTTGGTAAACAAGTTTTAATGTTTTTAATTCTATTTTGTGAAATGCGATTTTATAATTTATAAAATCAAACCTTACAAAACTGAGCAACTATGGTACAAGTTATTAATCAGATTATGCTGGGTCTCCTTTTTATTGAGTTTTCATCTCATTCATATTTCCCACTCTACCGATGTGGGACAACCATAATACGGTGGACCTGTTCTTGATCTTCCGGCTGGGCTACTAAGACGCGTTCTTGAACCTTATTACGTGTAGTCTTATAGTGATATGCAAGCAGCATCTTATATCTAGTCTATTACGCGTTCTTGAGGCTTATTACGTGTGCAAGTAGATGTGACGAGATTTACACAAACCTGGACGTATTCTTCCTAGCAGGTAAACCGTAGTGAATTACCTGTAACAGATTCAAACCAGAGGTCTCAGCATATTTATATATTTCAGTTTAAAATTTATAATATATACGAGGATTAGTGCTTACAGTTCCGACGTCACTTTTATCAAGCCCCATATCGAACGCCACAGTTGCAACAATCTTTCATGGGAAACAAAAACCGTTAAGAATACTGTATAAGTTATAGTCTACTTCCATACAAACAAATGCCTAGTAAATCTATATATACCACGCGTATTTTGTTTGAACAAAACTGCTCTTGTGTACGCCTTCGATCTTTAGCAGGGATCCCACCATGGTAACACTATTCGACATTTGATGTTTGTATCAAATTAGGATCACAAAATATGTATCATGCAAGTGATTTAAGCAAAATATCAGGCACAGACCTTTGACCGGATATTGCTATCACATAAAAACTTGCTGATCATCTCTGTTTCCAACTGCACAATGTAAGCATATATTGAACTGAATCTTTTACTTTTTGGTGGTAAAGATGTAGTGCACAAGATAATAGCAGATCACGCATACCTGATATTTGCAGTTAATTATAATGCTCTTAATTTCCGTGTAAGGTGAAGCCTTGATCAATGCCATCAAATCCTTCATTCTACATTCAATGACAAATTAAGATCATGAACATGATCTAATAGTACAAAGTACACATTGCATACAACAAGAGTGTTTCACTTGCCTATTTCCGCTCATAGATACAGACAACTGGGGATTGTCCATGATTTGTGCCGTTTGAACGAGATTAGTAGGAGGTATTTCAAAGGAGCACATCACATCATTCATAGTTTTAGTCGTTGCAGTTGCAGTCATTGCAAGAATGCACTCCACTCCTAGACTAGCACGAAGCAAAGATGCTCTAAGCCTCATATACGAAGGGCGGAAGTTATGTGACCTGCTAAGAACGTAGATTATATTGATAACATATGCAGTATGATATAAGGGAACATAAGAAACAAACACTTATGTCAACGCACCATTCAGATATACAGTGAGATTCATCAATCACAACAAGCCAAATGAGCGAAGTTGCAGAAAATATGGATGTAAATTCTGTGTTTAGTAATCTCCCCGGTGACACAAAAAGAACCTACAACACAAACTATTTATCGTCACACATTATAGCAAACTATATGTTCAAACAGATTTCAACTACTAAGGATATTAACCTTTAGGGATCCTCTTTGAACCCGCCTCAGTGTTTCCGAACTCTCTTCTAACGTCTAAAACATTAACAGATATCAAATTAAACATATAGAAATCTAAAGACAAACAAGCAAGCATGCGTATCGAGATAAATAATACCTGACTGCTACATAACAAACCACCCGGAATCACGGTCGGTAACTGTTTAAGCTGATCAAACATAAGCGCAACCAACGGACTTAGCACAAGCGTCATCCCCTGCAAAACCAAAGTAGGCAACTGATAACAAAGCGACTTCCCAGCCCCAGTCGGCAAAATCACCATACTCGACTTCCCATCAAGTATCAACTTAATAGCCTCCAACTGCCTGTCTCTAAACGACTCATACCCATGTGTCAACTTCAACAACTTAACCAAATTATCACACGGATCATTTCTAACATCTAAAACCGCCTGCTCGACCACTTCCAAATCTGCGCTTCTTTTCTCTTTCCCTTCATTCTCCTCAAAACGCAAACTTTCTTCTTCACATAAAGCCCTCTCCTCGTCTCCTTCTTCACCACCACTTTTTAGCTTCCGTTTACTTCTTTTGTACGACTTTTTACTCCCATTATAAGCATTTGGATTCCTTTTCCTTACTTTATTACCAAACTTTTTCCGCCCTCCGTGTCCATTTATGTTCAACCTCACGAAATTCCCTTCACTTGCCACCACCTTCGGCTTACTCGCCCCCGACGCATCTGGTGAAAAAACCGTCCCACCTATCAAATTCTGCGGCTTCCTCACTACTTCCCCTAAACTCCTAACACTAACATCACTACTTAACGTCTCGTTTCCACATCCAAAATCACCGCGCAAATTCGCTCCTATCAAATTCGGATGCTTCTAAACAGTTCTCCCCAAATTTTCACCACCTACGTTTCCACTATCGCCCAAATTTACAAGACTAACATCTCCACCTAATATCCTATACCCTCAAAACAGCTTCTACCAACCGATCGACCACCTGAATTGGCATGAGCCTGGTCGGACCGGTTGAGAACCAGTTCAGACCGGGTTTTCTTGGGTTTTTTGTTGGGTTTAACTCTTAAAACAGGGCGTGAAGAAGAAGGTTTTTTTGAAACCGGATTTTTTAGAAGGCGTTGTTTATGGGATAAAAGGAGAGTTTGATGTGCTGATGATGACGATGCTGATATGCTGACGTGGATTTGTGATGAGGATGATGACGTGACGGTGTTGATGAGTTGTGGGATTTGTCGAAATCTGAATCATGGGAGGACTTCATCGGAAAATGTTTGGTTTAAGGAAATGTTCTTTTTTAAGGTTTTGGGGAATATTGTTTTCCCGCTTCTTTTTCATCGGAGGGAAAACTTTTTTTTCTTTTCAAGATAACAAAAAAATATATACTTCGGATAACCACGCCTCTGCTAGGCAGCAGCATGTGTGGAATGGCCGAGAGCGGACCTTATTGGATATATAATCCAAATCAAGAGTATAGTTACGGGAACAGCCATCTATCTGATGGAAAACGACTTTCACGTTCGGTTCAGTGGCCAAGATCCGTCTTCATCCAACAGGTCAATAACGTTTTCGTTCTCAATGGCTATCGTTGCAGCATTACGTGCTAAACTGTGGACTATAGAGCTGCAAAAGAGTATTGTGGGTTGCTTCTTCTAGTGTCAAGCTTCGTCTATTCAGCCCTCCTTTTTAATCATCCAATACCACTGATCCTTCTGCCGCAACAAAACCTTAAGTACACAAGTTAAAGGTGCAAATATATATCAGACTAGATTTTTGTTATGGAACTTCTTCACATAAAGTAATACATTTTAAATACTTATGATCTATGAAACACATACCAATAATGTTGCTTATGTGACTAGAAAGATGATCCTGCAATTCTTCTAGTAATGAACTGTCGTGGTCACATATTGAACCATCTGATCACATTCGCCTTCTGATATCGCATCCAATGAAACTTCAGCTACATCAGTGCTATCTTTCTCAAAACTACGAGTCTCTAAAGCATTAGTAACATCTAGTTCCACGTCTCCGGCTTTCTGAATTTCAGCCGCTTCTTCGACGTGGGTTTGATTCAATGTCGCTTGTAAATCATCGGCATCATCGTTTTCACTACACATCTCATTCTTTTCATTATTTTCTTGAGCATTTTTCTCAAAGGAATCAAACGATGATCCACTGTGATGATGCTTTACATTTTGGTCGTACTTGTAACTTTCCATTTCAGATTTTGTGCCACTCAATTGACGTTGAAAACGGGTAGGATCTGTTTGTTTGTTGACTCCAAAGTCAGCAGAAGACGAAGCTGACACGCTTCTCATACTAATTGTAGTGTCTCTAACATAAGAAAGATCATCATACGAGATACTACTTGCTGAGAAGTTTGTGTTTCTAACAACCGCACCCTTTATACAGCCATTTCGTGTTTTGACTTCTGATAAAAAGTGACCGGCGTCAACTATTACACCCTCCTTCTCAATGATGGTCAAAGTTGAGTGACCCGTAACAGATTAGATGTATATGTATGTCAAGTAAAGTAAGTGATCTTCTTAACCTGGTTTGGCCCATCTTATTTGGTATATCGTTGTCATTATCAGCATTGGAGTAATCCAAGATCTTTTTCTGCAAGCATGGTGTGTGTTCTGAATCGATGCAACCGTTTGTTTTATCACATGTTTTCACAGCACAGAGCGCGGCATTATACATAGCATCGAGTTTCCGCACCAGTGTTGATAGATAGTTTAATACACGTAAATAATAGTAGTAAATAGATAAACTAGAGTGAGACGGTAACACCGTTAAAAAACCATCTTACCTTACAACTCTCAACCTCTGATAACCCTTTAGCTAAATCAGATGCCAAAGAGCATACATCTTTCGGGAAATTTAAAATCATGTAACAATAAAATGGATCCTTCTGTTCGTATGTAATTTCTCCTTTCAACTAATAAATAACGAATGAACCGAAGTAATACCCCATTAGGCTTATGCAGAAGCAAACCTTCAGAATCTGCAACTGTTGAGATACTGTCGAAGTTTGCAATACAATGCTCTATGCATCCATGAAGCTAGAGACATGCAAAACATATGCATATACCACAAACAAGATGTTTACACCAGAATTTCTCTTTCTAACAACCCCGAAAAGACCTTTATTACACTAAAAATCCGTATTTAATGAAAACCTCTATATCGAATATCGATATACCAGATGTAGCGACTATCAACGGTTCACTCAAATGTGAGATATATATGATGACTCGTGCTAAAAATTATATTGAAGATCAGTTGCTCGGGTTCACATTATAGTCAAGTGATGTCTTTCACTCGCCCTCAAGTTTTGTTGAACTCGCTTTCCGTACAATGGGATGTCACCTGATCTGATTGCTATCTCACGGCCAATGCTAACATCAAATACCAGCGTTTCCATTGTCTCCAACAAATATGAGCTGGATAAACTTGAATTCCCGGATCCAAAAATTGTGAACGAAAACGAGATGATGGTGTCCTAGTATATTGGGATTTGCTCGGAAAGTTTAGGCTCGTCTGATACTCATGATCAAGCTAGCTCATAAAATGGCACCTCTATCTTTGATAATCATAAGCCTGATTCACGACCAACAAGCGTGTCAACTAATGGATCTCATTGTCCTTCGGCTCTTACTGCAAGCAGTGAATCTGCAGATCAAGAATCTGATTCACCCCCAAAAGAAAAATCCGCTGTAAGTGAATTAGTAGATAAGTTGAAGGTGAATATCGGGCTCGATGAAAAAGTGATTCAGCTTTGTCGACTTGTACATGAAAAGTATGCAGCAGTTCAATTCACCGAGTCGTTGGCTAAGACGAATCTGCCAGTGGATATGGAAAGCGAGCAGACGAGTTCAGCAACTCAAGCTCGGATCAGACCACTCAAATACCAAAATGGAAAACAGCTTCGAGTGTGTTATGGAAGTCCAGCTTCATTTTGAAACATGATGCTGTTAGAATCATACTCAACATGGTGTTTCGGCTTCTTTGTATATTGATTTGCATTCGTGTCACTTCTGTTAATCTTATGTAATTGAAGAGTTGTTTATGATTTTAGAAACATGATCTTGCCGCATTTAGGTCAGGGTATACACACATATGAACTATGTTAACACAATGTATTGTTATTTACTATCAATTTGTTCCGTGGAACCATGTCACATGTAGACAGGTTTGGAACCGTCAGATCGCACAAACATGGTCGTGTTTTAACTAGCTATTTGTACTTTACAATACATAGCTGCATATAATCTTGTGTCTTGGTTGCTGATAATTATATAGTAACCAAAGCTTGTTTGAAGCGCCTGTTTTAATTAACTGTTAGTTATTGTCGACCTCTTGACAGTGTGCATGACCAGATGGCTTCGTGCATCCTTAAGAAGTCGTGGATGACTGAAGCTAGGGGTGAGCAGAAACCAAACCGCGAACCGCAAAACCGCAAAAAACTACAAAAACCGAACTGCAGAAACCGCACCATGACAAAAACCAACGGTTTGGTTTTAAGAAAGAGGAAAAACCGCAAATGCGGTTCAGTTGCGGTTTTTGCCCGTAAAACCGGCCGCAAAACCGAAGCGCACCACACAATAATTATTTTATACTAAAAAACGTCACATCGACTATTTTATTCGAGTTATAAGACTTCTCGTGCATATTATTATTGATATTCATATAAGTTATTAGTAAAGTGTTTGTTAGATTCAATTTATGCATTGTTATAACCGAAAAAAATCAACATTTTAAACAAAAAACCACAATTATTATATAAGTCACAAGTAATGGTTCGGTGCGGTTAAAAACCGTAAAACCGCAAAAAACCGCAAAACCAAAACCGCTGTTTTTGGTTCGCTGCGGTTTCTATTTTTATAAAAACCGCAAATGCGGTTGCGGTTCGGTTTTAGTCAAAAACCGCACCAAACCGAATCATGCTCACCCCTAACTGAAGCTTTGTTGCTTGGTGGTTCGTTCAAGCACTGCAGTATCAGTTAGTTTGCTCTTCGTTTAGGTGTGTTCCGTATAATTGTTCGCTACCATTCATTTGTAGTTTACGAAGTCATTAAAACTAGTAACACTGTTGTAATCGATAAGTTTTACTAACATAGATCATTTGCATACAATACTTGTTAAGTACATATATCTTTCTAACTGCCAAATTATCACACACATTGTCTCATCACATAGGTATGTACTTCGACTATATTTTTAGCTCGTGTATACATATGACGCCGATAAACCCAAGAAACCTGACCATTATCTCGATGTCTGACTCTCCACAAACCAAATGTCTCAGCTATATCTTTCCCACTTGAGCTCCCCTTTTCCCTTAATAAAGTTCTCATTTTTTTGAACAAACGTTAACAACATTTCGCAACCCATTTGATCGTGAACATGTATTTGACCTCTGAACTTGCATAACATGTGAAGCCGAAGCGCAGTCATCCCAGAAAATATGTTTGTGACTAATCTTCTTAAGTAGTTCTCCGTTTGTACAGAATAAATCATGTTTGGTACTTTTCCTTCTTCTATCTGAACGTGGTAATTCGTTAAGTAGTTAACTTTATGATGCAGTTCACTTAAGAGCCTATGCTCGTAGTATCTTCGCCCTTGGATCTCATGCTTCAAGTCTCGGATTTCATTTTCGATATCTTTATTTAGGCCTACAAAAATAACCATTCATATCTTTCATAGATACCTCTTTCTCCTATGGTTCAATCACTATTTATTTATTTCCATGCCTCCGACCAAACATTTGCAATAACTATGAGTGAGCTTGATTGATTCCATTTATTTCCATGCCTTCAACCAAACATTTGTAATAACTATGAGTGTGCTTGATTGATTCCGATAATCAATCAAGAACCGATTAGATACGAAGCCACAAAGGTCCCCTATGGGGTACATTATACAGTTGTGGTCCAAGTCGACTCAGTTAAACTAGTGTCTATCCATCTTAAAGAAAATCTGGAATCACATTCATTTCTTAACAGTTTCATCAAAATACTGTTGATCATATCACCAAACACAGATAAAATAGAAGCTTAACATCTAGTATAACAGTCTGCGGGATAACATTTGTTAACAGTTTCATCAAAATACTCCTCATCACATCAACACAGATTAATGTCGCAAACATACAACGACATAGAAACATAACATCAAGTATAACGGCTTAACAGCAAAAAATTATCGTCATGAAAGTCGTTACTTTCGCTAAGTTCCTATTCCGAGTCTTCATGGCCCTTTGATCATCGTGTTTAAGCCTACAGATTTCAGCAGGAGTGATCTGCATAGAGGATCTGAGAGGCATACGACGACCAGCAGCAGGTTGAACGTATAGTGGGCTAGTGCTATAATAGGCAATGCCCGCACCTGAATAAAGAGTTTGTTAGTTAAAAAATAAATCAGAAAGCAACAAATCGCATTCTTAAAAGATACTATTAAGGAGCTGAAGATGCCTTTGTTGATCTTTATCAACTTATTTCTATTTTTTGTTTTTATTACTTGATTTATTTTATAATTTTCTTCCACACTGGACGCTCATTTCGGAGTTCCATCCTATCTACCATTTCGTTATTGCATATATAAACATATTAACAATTGCCTGGAGTTTATAAGATACTTAGCAAAATTCACTTTTATACTCGATTTAACTTGGAGAAAAAAGCTTAACATACTCTAGCTTAAATTTCCCGCTCCAGTGAACTTGGCGATATCAGATCGTTGGATTATCACAACTCTCATAAATGTATCAATCATGATAATTTTATCATGGTCAATCACATTTGACGATGTGTAATATGTCAACCGAGACATTTTCAAGGATTCTGCCACTTTAAAGGAAATTAACACGGGACTTGCCATTAGAAGAGCAGATGGGACGAATTGTCGGTTGAAAAGCATCCTAAAGTAAGCTGTTTCTAATGGTCAATCACATCTGACGATGTGAAATATGTCAACCGAGACATTTTCAAGAATTCTGCCACTTTAAAGGAAATTAACACGGGACTTGCTATTAGAAGATCAGAATGTGTTGCATTTGGCAACTCAGCAACAGATTCAAAAATGCATCGGATCTTGCTTTAATTTGCCATATATTCGAGCAGATGGATGCAAAACCACTAACTAGCAATATATTTGCGGCGACAGGGGACAAAGACTTTGTCCCTGCCGTTGCTCAGCTTATAAGCATTGTCGGTTGAAAAGCATCCTAAAGTAAGCTGTTTCATCGGGATCGACTCAAACGTTTCTGTGAGTTGAGATCTTCTCAAGTGGAAGATCAATTTGTGTTCAAAACTAGCTTTCTGCATATAGTCAAAAGAAAACCATTATAGTAAACATAATAATTTGTAGAGTTACCTTTTCCCAAAAACATATGATGTTAAAGTACAAGCTCCAATAAGTTTGCATTGGACTAAACATTAAGTTACAATACGAGCACGTTTAGGAACATGTGTCCTTAAAGACAGATATGTATGGTCTTTATTCTGGCGAGTATCTCATCAGACACGCATATGATAAAATATAATCATTTAACTTGAACAAAAATACATTAGGGGTGTTTGTTTCAGCCTATATAGCCAGCATATGGCTTATTTGAGTTTGGGCTAATGTTTCATAAGCTCTCACATATTTCACAAAATAAGCTACACAAAAGTGAGCTTATGATAAGCTCGAAACAAAACAAGATAATCAGCTAGTCTAACAACTAAATAAACCGCATTCAGAAAAAAACAAAGTCAAAGGTAAGTCGAACCTTTATATCATGATGTATGACGCTTAATTTCGAACCGTCGGAAATATCAAAGCATTTCGGAAACATTCTCGCCTCACAACCTTCATAAAAAAAAAAGGACAGAGAAAACGTTATACCCATATCATAAAATCTTGTAAATCGTAAAACAAAACTATATATTTCATTAGATCTTGATCAGTAGCAAGATTATAAGAAGAGATAAAATGAATACCTATCATCATGAGATTTGGTCAGCAGCTGCTATAACAAGGTTGAAATAGCGGCTGTGTGTTTTAAGAAACAAGAATTGTGAGGTTAGATTTTATTCATTATAATGGTGGGCTAGGTTAAATAACAGGCCTTCTAATAACAATTCTTTTGGATCACTACTATGACACTAGTTGCAAAACTTGGTTGGGTATAAATTTTTAACTCTACAGTCTGTCTATGATCAAAACAAGTCGGGCTGCGCGTTGCGGCGAACGTGTTTTCGTAACGCGCGTGCTTTTATTAGATTATTTAGCGTATGTTTTGTTTGAGATTCTTTTCGCATGTTTGGTTAAATTGGTTTGAACCGAACATCGTATATGGCAAAAGGTATAAATAAGGTTATGTATAAAATTCAAAGTGTCATACAATTGTATGTACTTTACGATTTCTTTTGAAGTTATTAGGTAAATTAGAGTCGGTTTTAAATAAAAATATTATTTCAAAACTGTATACTCAACTTTAATATTATATGTAAAATCGTACGTACATAAGAAACATTTAAATAGTAAAGTCGGTTTTTCTTTTTTTTTTTTTTGCAATTCAAAGATCTTTTGATCGGTATATTTTTCTGAATGAATCGGTATATATATGTCACAGATCTGAGAAATAAAGTGTGTTAATAAAAAAATCGCAAACATCTAAAAGTGTAAGGTTTTTTTTTTTTTTTGCAATTCAAAGATCTTTTGATCGGTATATTGTTTTTTGAATGAATCGGTATATATGAGAAATAAAATGTGTTAATAAAAAAATCGCAAGTATCAAAAAGATCAAGGTTTTTTTTCGTAATATGGCGTATATTTTAAGGGTAGATTTTGAATTTTTATATATTTATTTCATTATTTTGGGCCTGGGCCAAAAGCAATTTTGCTGCTGAGCTGTTTTCCTTGACTTGCTGGGCCAAAATACGAATGTCGTCGACTAATTTAAGTACAAGTGCTGCTTTTCTATAAAATGTAGGGATTATGTTTACATCGGATCGAAAAAGAGAATGGGACCAAAATATACACTCAACACTAGTGGCGAGTGGTTCACCACTGTTCGTAGAATCCGTGAGACAACTCACGTTGTGAGTTTTGGTGTCTAGAACAATGATTCGCGTGTGGGTCTTGATTTATTTTTGATTTTGAAACATCTGAAATGTTTTCTGGTACTGGAAATTTATGTGCAAATAGGTCAAAGTTAGTAGTATATGCTCATGAAAACAGCGTGGACAAAGAAATTCCAACAGATGAAAGGGCTCAAAGGTTTACAGTAAAAAATAATTCTATAACAGGGCTCGAATGTGAAGAAGTCGGCAAAATTATAAAGTCTTTCAATAATAAAGGAGATCCGCTGTTTATTGAAAAGTTCTATGAATAGCAGAATATGGAATATTTAGTTTCGGCTAACATGAATGTATCTATAACAGGGGTTTTCAAAACCATGTGCCTGTCTAGTATAAAAGCGAACACACATACACTGTTAAAACCAACAAAGTTAGCAATGAAAGGAGTCATACCGAATCAACATAACTTGTTTAATACATAACCAACATACCAGATCGCTAAAGTATCGAAAGAGATACCATTTCTAAAATTTTTGAAGAAACGTTGTTTTTAATGTAACACATGTCCTAACGAGAACCACACTTCTTTGAGCACTTCCTCAAGGTCGCAAAGCGATTTGCCATTTTCCTTTTATCAACCTTTCTGTTACTGCGAACGACAGCAGCAAAATAAATGACAGCATATACCGCTTGACTTGAAGTGGGTGGCCCGTAGACTGGCTTGATCATTAAAGGCGACCACCGGAAAGCCATGAACCTGAATAAATAGAATAAGAAACCAATTTGATATCAGAATACAATTTAAACTTGATATATCTTAAATTTGAAAAGGACAAGAGCGGGGAAAGGAAAGCACGAGGGGGTTAAGGTTTATGTCATCAAAGTGTTTATTTGTTCTTTTCATTATATTCTCGATCCGGTTCGTATCATTATGCCACTATAATCATTACACTCAAACAGCATACAGGCTACAGCCTACATAATACTCTTAAAAGAAAAATAACTTTTTTATAAGGGTCTACAAAAGTAAGTTCCAAAACCGGTGAAAACATATCCAATTAAAACCTTAAACAAAGATCCATGGTCTTTATACCATTCTGCCATTATGGTAAAAAAAATCAGTCTCTCAAAGAAAAACTTACATTATCTGCCAACTCGGCGTTTGTTCTTGTTGCAAGATTATAGTGGGTTCCAAGCCAAGAAGTAAAGTCACTCAGGCTGCAGGTCCAATTTTGGTTCAGGGTGCAAGCATGTATCAGTGTTCAAACTAGGCGGGAGCCCATGAGTTCCAAATTTGGCGAGTACGTCATTTCTGAGGCATCTGATAGAAAAAATGATTTAAGTTTAAATTATAGCATTTAATTAAGGGTTAGTGTGCAAGAAAAAGTGGTGCCATACCTTGTCGAATAGAACCTTGCAGGTCCCAAGAAGAGTCTATTAAAAAATATAGTTAGGCCAAGCCCGGTTTGTGGGTTATTGGTCCAAAACACGCTTCAATCGCATCTAGTGCCAAATCAAACGCCGTACACTCATCTTTTTCGACAACTCATCCAATATCTGATTCGACAAATCACACACCTTAGATCACCACTAATAGTCTTCACATCACTACTACTCAACTGACGTTCCTTCTAACTGATCAACATATTCATCAACTTAGTCGTATTATTCAAAACCCTCTGAAACCGCTGCTCCAAGCCGTCATCTTCTATTATCCAATACCAATTCTCAAATGTCTCCACGTATTTCTTTTGCTTGTCATAAACATCACCACACAGACTGCTAAATGGAATTCCTTAGAGAAACTTCCTCCGGATCTAACATCTCTACCATAGCCGCTTTGACTGCCTCAGACGCAAACTAAGATTTCGACGACAAATTCGGCAAAACCCTTGTAGACGTAATAACCTCCGGCATTGATACAGTACCAAAGCGAGAATAAGCGAGAATTAGGTTCCAAATTAGATTCTAGGCTAGTTTTAGTGTTCATATGAGGGTTTACGAAATAGTCCAGCGGGTCGCCAAAACCATGTCTTTTTATTAAAATCTGATTCTGCAAACAAACAAATAAACTCACTTAATGAGCTCTCTTTATAATTAGGCAATGAGAGTCGCAACAAACTGATCATTTAACACCGAATAAACAAACAAGCTTCATCAGAATAACAGAATTTACTTAATCAGCTACCGGTGACTCATAATCACAATAACTTAGCCAGCTAGGAACAAACACCCTAGCTGAAACTTGTAATCCACAAGTTCAACCATTAAACATCAATAACAAGCTGCGCAAACTTGACAAAATCATGAAAACAACAAAAATTAAGCAGACGAAAACTCAAACATACTCACTAAATCGGAGCTAAGTAACAAGTCATGCATACACTAGAAAAAATCAACAAACATCAAAATCATCAAATTTAAAAGGCCGGTTTCTGGCTAATTTAAGTTTTGGGCTTACGTTCCATAAGCTCATTATTTGTGGCTTATTTTGAAACTTTTCGGATTATATAAGTTCATTATGAAAATTAAGCATCAAACTTACTATGAAAACAAATGAAAAGCAAGACCAAACACCAAATTTATCAAATCAATGGAAATTAAGCATTTAGGGTCACTACAAACAAACAATCTAGCACAGACAGAAATGATTAGTGAGTGTTTGTTTCGGCTTATATAGCCGGCACATGGCATATTTCAGTTTAGGATAATGTTCCATAAGCTCACATTTTTGTGGTTTATTTTGAAACTTCTCAAAATAAGCCAAAAAAAAAGGTGAGCTTATGAAACATAAGCCCAAAAAAAAAAGCGGTAAGCTGGCTATAGAAGCCGAAACAAAAACATCTTAAAAACAGAACACATTCAACCTGACAAATCATCAAAACCTCAGAAGGTCAAAGGTAAGTCAAACCTTTATATCATGATGTATGACTAAACATTTCGCAAACAACCGTCGCAACATCGATAAGAAGCATGCTCGTCTCACAACCTTCATAAAAAAAGGAGAGATAACGTTACTATCCAAACAAATATATAAAAAAATATAATAAAAAAATCAAAGAAAACAATGTTTACTAATCTGTATACCCTCATATCATAAGTCTTAAATATATGTTGTAACTCGTAAAACAAAAATAAAATATATTCAGTTATTTCATTAGATCTACATCATCAGTCGGCCACAGCCATAACTATAATGACTATAAGAAGAAGTACAGTAGATGGGGATGTTATCTAACCCATAACAGGTTATAATCAAACAACTTAGAATTCTTCACAACCATCAGGGAACATTTTACTTAAAGAGGTTACTAAATCTTTTTCGGATCATAAAACTCCTTATTATTCTTTATAAGAAACTTTTCCCAAACATACCTTTTAAGACTATGATTTCAAGGAACATTAGGTTACTACTATACAAAAAAAAAGGCTTGTTATTTTTCATCACAAAAGTAACACAAATTAGTAATCTAAAAGAAAATAAATTTTAATAGGTGCATGTTGTTCATGGTTGCAAGCAGGTAAGAGCGGCCATTTTCAGTACCAAGAAGTTCGGTTAAGCAAATTGTAGAGTCAACATTGTTCTGTTTTTCTGGATGGAGGCAGA
Organism: Glebionis coronaria; assembly: GCA_025667525.1. Lineage (NCBI taxonomy): Eukaryota > Viridiplantae > Streptophyta > Magnoliopsida > Asterales > Asteraceae > Glebionis > Glebionis coronaria. The sequence goes on along the minus strand of CM046874.1, from coordinate 666,284,360 downwards.
ACTCAATCTTCCAGTCTTGAGGGACTCCAACTGTACTTCGTAGCTCCGGAACAAGGAATCTGCAAACATATATGTATAAACAAGTAAGTTATTAGACAATTACACTACTTTTAGCTGAGCGTAAGAAAGGGGACGTACTCTGCCGAATAGAACGTTGCAGGACCACCCACAAGATCGGTGATGCTAGTTATTGGGTCGAGTCCATGCTGTGTAGCAGCTGTAGCGTAAGAAGGGTGCATGATGACTTTTGGTGTACGGGGAGGGTTTCCATGCTGGTCGTGAAACATGATATGCTGTTGTGTTCCAAAATAAAACCAAAACTTAAATCAAGGAACAATAATTACAGATTACAATTTTTGGCTGGCGTGGAAGGTTTATATTATGGTTCACATAACTAAACGTTGCACAATATGACAGTAATTACTTTAATCAAAATCGAAAACATCAAATACATCTAATTATTATTGAGTTTCCTTGGGGCTTAAATAGGTCGAAGAGAACAAGAATAAGAAAAAAAAGCCACAGGTTCGAAACCCTAAGGGTGTGTTTAGTTGTAGAAAATTTTTCATATTTTTCTGTTTCCAAATTTTTAGAAAAGAGGAAAGTTTTCTTTTTCTAGAAAAGAGTTGAAAATTTAGAAAAGGGTAATATGGGGTTTTCCAATTTTCTATATAAATTTGGAAAATGAAAATTTTGGAATTTTAGAAAATTTTCGAAAAATGATGCTACTAAACAGCTTTTCTATTTTTTAGTTTTCAAATGAAAAATTTTCAGGAAAAATGGAAAAATTTTCACCAACTAAACAGGGCCTAAAGCTCCAAAAAAAACAATCTTTGTTTTTATTTCTTTCACTTTTATTTCTTACAGTGATAACCTCTATTTTTTTAACTGCATAAAACTGTTTGACCAAAATAAGCCAAACCAAATCAGTTGTTTTTACTGCTCAATACCCATCATCAACAGAAAACATCAATCCTGGATCACAAAATACATCCAATGAACAATATCCAACATCAAACGACTAAACTACATCAACAAAGATCAAGTTAGTGTACTGGTTCTGCTCATATACCCAAAACCAAGATAATATGTTCCAAAAATAAGACCACCATGTTACGGATTCTGGGTTTGATGTTTATTCGGAGTGAGATTCTCTAACACCCCACCAAAGGCTATACGCAGCGGAACTACAACATTTGGGTGCTAGGCAGTTATCATCGCACACAAGATATATCGAACGACTCCAAAGAGACGTCAATTTAAAACCTAAATTAAAAATCGTTAAAAGATACATGTCTACGGTTTTTCCAACCCCAATTGATACAACAGAGTTTTGCGTTTTCGGTCCCCATGAATCTCAACCCAAAAGTTACAGTTTTCACAACAACATGACATCAAAGTTAAAAATTGTTTAAGTAATAACGGGAGGAAAAACAAGCAGACTCCAAGCCATACACACAACATCCATCCCATGCATGCTCCATCCTACACTTCAGCGGTTACCTGAAACACATGCTAAATTTGGTCAACGAAAACGTTGAGTGGAATTCATAGGTTTTACAATTCATTTTGAACATATGTGAAATAAAAACCATTCACGATCATTCATAGACTTGTCGATCAAACAATCTATATTCAAGATACTGGCAATTGTGTTTAAGCTCATGACACTAAACCGTTAACTCAATCACCCGCGTAATAATTACCGGCGTGATTCAGATGAAACCAAGGCCCCTACTAAGGCATCAGTTGCAATTATACCTTATCTCTTATCACAAATTATCCGTCCGCAGGGGGTATCAACGTACTAGCCCTCGTCTCGGATAGGGTAGTCAACCCCATAGTACTATCACTTTGCATAAGTGGTTATTTCTAATCCACACTAGGACTAAACAATAGTTAATAGTTCATGAATTTAGGGACTTTTGCAACTAGGTACTCAACACAATTTCAAAGGCAACATTCGGGTTCAACAATCATTCATGACATATGTTCATTTTGAAAACTAGCATGCATTTCCCTCGCGGGTAAAACAGTTTGAAATAATAATAAGCGAGGCTATAAATTCACACCTTATATAACAAGTAGTCGATAGTTCGAGAGACGGTCACTGACGACGATACGGATGCCCGGGTAAATCAACACCTATCAAACCAAATAACGCGTAATGAGTAATCTCATTTTAAAACCTTATGGTACTGTATAAAATACATAAATACTAGTCACTTGTGACAATTACAACTCACGCCAAAACAAAACGACAAGTGTTACTCGTTTCATACCATTTGTCCTTATTATTAACGTTATCCATTTTTATTCATTTTCGCCGATACTTACCGAAAGTACGGACTGTTTTATTATACTTAACCATTTTTATAAAAATTGAGAAAATTCTCAAAAATACTATAAGACCTGTAGAAAACACATATTTAATCCCAACAAAAATTTTTACTTCTACGACCCGTTACTCAACACTTTTCCAAAACTACGTTTTTCGGACTGAAATTGTACTTTGACCAAGTCGGACTCATTTGACCCGTTTAAAACACTCTATTGACCCCTTTGACACCTAAGTCCTATAATAGACTCAAATGTGCAGGTTTGACACCAAAATTCAGCCCTTGACCATTTACCAAACTAGACTTATAGTCCCCGGGATTTGACCTAAAACCAAGCATAATTTCGGATTATGACGGTTTTCATCTCCCGGTACACGAATTTCAAAACGTCGTAACTTTTGACTCGTTAGGAGTCGTAAGCTCTACCTTATACCAAATCGAAGCTAAGAAGATGATCTACAAATCTATCCTATCCACAAGACCTGTTTTCAAAATAATTTTTACGAAAATGCCTTAAACTTTCTGCCTAAAATCAACTACACCAAAATCATACTAACGCTCGTTTCCAAACCCATTTATCATCACTAGACATCATCCTAAGCATCCCTAATCATAACCAAACAATGTTTTCAGTCCCTAACCCCTATTGATCATCAACCTCATAAAACTAAAATCCTAAAAACAAGCATGCAAGTAAATGTACCCATCTAAAACATCTAAAAACATGATATTAAACACAAAATCAAGCTCAAAACATGAACCACCATGATCCCCAAACACCCCCCATTGAGCCGTGGGGTTTGGGTGATCAAAACCCACCAACCAAATTGATTTTGATTGATTTGTTTGATGTTCTAGCATCCTTTTAGCATGAATTAAACATGCAAATGCCCAATTAACATAAAAAAAGAATTTGAAAAATCTTGAAATTTTTGGAAGAATTTTTGTTAATGCATGTGTGAAATGAGCATGGATTAACACTCACTAGATGATTTTAGGAGGTGGTCTATGATTAGAATGGATCAAAACTCAAAAAAAAAAAAATGGTGTGGTGGTGGTTTTTGGGGTTTGGCCGTCGGCCTAAGAACAAGAGGGAGGGGGTTTTGATCTTTTTTTTTGTAAAGTGTTTTGTGTGTGTGGTGTTAGTCCCTTTTTGTGAAATGGGAAGGACCTAAGTGCAATTTAAGCTTTCTTTTGGCCTTAAGCAAAAACGACAACAAAACTTTGCGGGATTGACTCACTAGTCATTTTAGAAAATTTTACGGGAGTCAGAAATTATCCCAAACACTCCAAAATACTTTTGGGATACTTTAAATGTACCCGGAAAGCAATAAAACTCACCCGACTCGACTTAACACGAACCGTAAGTAAAATTCTCGAAAAATTACATTATCGATAAAACGTCAATAATTATAGAAATTTGGGCATCCATCGGGATCGTATTCGTCATCGTCCTTCTTAAATCGTCAATCGTCAAAATTATAACCTCGAACATCGGTTTCAACCAAAATACTAAAATATATAGCAATTAAAATTTATTAAAAATTTCAAAAATAAGCGTAATATAGGGTAATGTTAGTGACCTCGGTTATAGGGTATCACATCCACCCCTCCTTAAAGAGAGCGACGTCCCGGCGCTCGCCTCTTCTTATACTCACATTCCGTGCCACTGGAACAGATGAGGATACCTTTCCTTGAAAAAGTCCTCACGTTCCCAAGTGTATTCCGGTCCACGCCTAGAATTCCATCGAACCTTCACAATAGGAATTCTACTACGCTTCAGCCTCTTGACCTCTCGGTCCATAATTTCCATGGGTTCTTCTACAAAATGCATTTTGTCGTCCAGTTGAATCTCGTCCAAAGGAATCACCAATTCCTTATCCGCCAAACTCTTCTTCAAGTTCGATACGTGAAACGTGTCGTGAATAGCACTAAGCTCGCTCGGCAACTCTAACTTGTACGCTACTGGTCCAATTCGTTTAACGATCTTAAATGGTCCAATATACCTTGGACTCAACTTTCCTTTCTTCCCAAAACGAATTACACCCTTCCACGGCGATACCTTAAGCATAACCATATCTCCGACTTCAAATTCCAACGGTTTTCTTCTGTCATCGGCATAACTCTTCTGTCGGCTTCTCGCAGCAAGTAGTCGGTTCTTGATTTGCACAATCTTCTCGGTCGTCTCTAAAACCATTTCGGGTCCAGTCAATTGACTTTCTCCTACTTCACTCCAACACACAGGCGATCTACACTTTCTTCCATACAATGCTTCGAACGGGGCTGCCTTGATACTCGCATGGTAACTATTATTATATGAAAACTCCACTAGAGGCAAGTGGCGTTCCCAACTTCCTCCAAAATCAATCACGCACGCTCGGAGCATGTCCTCCATCGTCTGAATAGTTCGTTCACTCTGGCCGTCAGTTTCCGGGTGATAAGCCGTACTTAAATTCAATTCAGTGCCCATCGCACGTTGAAGCGATTTCCAAAATTCCGAAGTAAATCTACTATCGCGATCCGAAATGATCGATAACGGCACTCCATGTCTGCAGACGATCTCCTTCACGTACACACTGGCCAGCTTTTCCATACTGTCCGTCTTCTTCATAGGTAAGAAATGAGCAGATTTCGTCAATCTATCCACTATTACCCATATCATATCACATCCACTAGGAGTTCTAGGTAAACCCGTCATGAAATCCATAGCGATTTCTCCCATTTCCATTCTGGGATCTCTGGTTGTACCAACAACCCAGACGGTTTCTTATGTTCTGCTTTAATATTCGCGCAAGTCAAACACTTACTAACGTAACGAGCAATATCCGCCTTCATATTCGGCCACCAATAAACTTTCTTCAGGTCATGATACATTTTGTCCGATCCAGGATGTATCGAATACTTCGACTTATGAGACTCGTTCATAACCAAATCTCGTACTCCAGGCTTTCCTTCCTCAGATGAACACAACGGTAGCCAAATCCGATTCTCGAAATATCTCAGTCCGTCTGACCTAATCACAAAAAGAGGTTTCAACATTCTTCCCAAGTTCTCAGCATCAACGTTCTCTTTCATTAATCCCCTCTCTTGAGCCTTTAGTATAGTTTCGGTTAAATCAACGCTCTCAGTCATCACCAAAGCTCTGACTCTCAAAGGTTTCTCTCGTTCCTTCCTACTAAGTGCATCCGCTACAACATTCGCCTTGCCAGGATGGTAGCGAATTTCACAGTCATAGTCACTCAGTAATTCTACCCATCGTCTCTGTCGCATGTTCAACTCCTTTTGATCTAAAATGTGTGGCAAACTCTTGTGGTCAGTGACCACAACATACTTCGTCCCATACAAATAATGTCTCCACAATTTCAACGCAAAAACTACAGCTCCTAATTCCAAATCGTGCGTCGTGTAGTTCTCCTCATTCTTCCTCAGTTGTCTCGACGCGTAAGCTATCACCTTTTCACGCTGCATCAATACCACTCCATAACCTTTACGAGATGTGTCACAATACACTACAAAGTCTTCGGTTCCTTCAGGTAATGACAATATCGGTGCGGAACATAACTTGTCCTTGAGCGTTTTGAAAGCGAATTCTTCCTCATCTCCCCATTCATACACCCTATTCTTTTCGGTAAGCTTTGTCAATGGCTTCGCAATCAACGAAAATCCTTCAATGAATCTCCGATAATACCCAGCTAAACCAAGGAATTGTCGAACCTCAGTCCGCGTTGTCGGTGCCGACCATTCCCTGATCGCTTCGACCTTGGCAGGATCCACGCGAACTCCTTTGCTATCAATCACGTGACCAAGGAATTGCACGGATTCTAACCAAAACTCACACTTCGAGAACTTCGCATACAGCTTCTCTCTCTTCAGCAGATCCAATATCTTTCTCAGGTGCTTCTCGTGCTCCTCCTTACTCTTAGAGTAAATAAGAATATCATCGATGAAAACAATAACAAACTTATCTAGATACGGCTTGCATACGCGATTCATAAGTTCCATGAATAAAGCAGGCGCGTTTGTCAACCCAAACGGCATCACTCGAAATTCAAAGTGTCCATACCGCGTACGAAAGGCGGTTACAGGGATATCCTCCTCTCTTACATGTAGTTGATGATACCCTGATCTTAAATCGATCTTTGAGTATACACTGGAACCTTGCAATTGATCAAACAAATCATCAATCCTCGGCAATGGGTACCGATTCTTAACCGTCAGCTTGTTGAGTTCTCTATAGTCAATACACATCCGAAATGAACCATCCTTCTTCTTTACAAACAACACTGGCGCTCCCCATGGTGATGAGCTCGGCCTAATAAATCCTTTGTCCATCAACTCCTTCAGTTGATCCGATAACTCCTTTAACTCGGATGGTGCTAATCGATAGGGTGCACGCGCAACCGGCGCAGCTCCTGGTACCAAATCGATTCGAAACTCGACCTCACGGGTGGGTGGTAAACCTGGCAGCTCGTCTGGAAAAACTTCTGGATATTCGCAGATAACAGGTACCTCTTCAATCCTCGCCTCTAAATCACCATCACTCGAAACTTGTGCCAAAAACACATCGCATCCACTCTCTACATACTTCATCATTTTCAAACAAGAAATCACTTTCAAACGAGAAGTGCATTCGTCCCCCTTCACGGTCAAGACTTTATTCCTCAACGGGATCTGAACTAATCTCTCACCACAGACGATCATAGCACTGTGCGCCATCAGCCAATCCATTCCCACGATTACATCAAACGATCCTAGCTCTATAGGCATCAAGTCGATTTTAAAAGCGTAATTTCCTAACTTCAAGGTACACCCTTTCAGTATAGAATTCGTACTAACGATTTTCCCATCGGCTAACTCAACGTTATAACTAGTCGCTAACAACACCGGTTTTCTATCGATATGACGACTAAATTTAACATCTACGAAACTCTTGTCGGAACCAGAATCAAACAAAATACTAGCATAACAAGCGTCTAGCAAAAACGTACCGGTAACCACGTTAGGACCCTGTGGTTTATCAGCCGTCCCTACTTGATACACGGCAGCAGCATTGTTACCTCCTTGCTTGTTTCCTGCCTTCGGGCAATTCCCTTGCTTATGGCCTCTCTCTCCACATCCAAAACAACCCATCACTCTGGTAGCATTCGCCCCAGTGGCTACCCCTTTTGTTCGGCAATCAGACATCCTGTGACCCGCTTTTCCACATTTGCCGCACGCAGGCGGGCAATGCCCTACGTGATACAAGTTGCATCTAACACAGTGGGGATTCACCTTCGCTCCTCTGGGGTTTGTCACAGCTCTCATCCCTTCATTCCTTCGCTGGTTAAACTGCTGATTGTGGTTCTGACCATTGTTGTTTCGGTTTCCACCTCGGCTTTGACCCTGGGATTGGTTGCTCTGTGCCGCTTCCCATTTCCTCTTATTTCCTTCAGCAATGAAGTTCTTTTTGTCTTGGAGTTTGACATCCATCAACGTGTGAGCCATCTGGACCGCTTCATCAAACGACCCAGGTTTAGACGAAGTCGTCTCACCCTTGATATTACTGGATAGACCTTTGATGTACTGTTTCATCTTCTTGGTATCATCGGCAAAGGTGTCTGGACACAAAAGGCTTAGTTCATTAAACCTCCTGGTGTAAGCAGTGATATCATTGTTTTTCAAAGTCAGGTGCCTCAACTCATCTTCCAATTGACCTAACTCCTCTTCAGGACAGAACTTCTTGGTCAAAAGAGCTTTAGTAGCCGTCCATGTTCTTGCATTCGCTACTGCCAACCCAACAGTGGCTACTTGGGTGTTCCACCAACTCAATGCATCGTCAAGAAATGTAGCAGCCGTAAACTTGACCTTGTTCGCTTCTGAACAACCACTAATCTCGAAAGTACTTTCAACCTTTTCTAACCATCTCCTGAGTTCTAGAGCTCCACCAGTTCCACGAAATTGCGTGGGACCACATTTTATGAAACTAGAGTATGTACATTCTCTTGGGGCTTGCTGTCTCCCCGCATTTCTGCCCTGGTCTGGATTCCTTCCTGCTCGGTCTGCTTCTAGCGCATTCGCAATGGCTTCCTGAATCATCGTGTTCACACGGGTTGCGGTTAGTTTTGGAGGCATGGTGCGTTATCAAATATACCTCTCTGCAAAAACAGGGAAAATAGAAAAACAATGTAAGTATACACATCAAGATTAAGATGGATTTCTCTTTCAAGACATAATATAAATACAACGACACATCACTACAGAGTTACTAATATTCATCAATTCACATCACAAAAGATCAAATTAAAGACGTATCACAGATCATGAAAGGTAAACGTGGATTGTATTGATAATCAACCAAAATTGTGACAAGTATTGCCACTACAACCATTCACCATAAAACTTAAGTCCTCAAGTTTTTCGTCATAATGCCATCATACAAAAGTCTAAAACAGTTCTATTACAACGATCAAAGATAAAATACAAGACAAGCAACTAGGCATGTGGTGATCCACACGGCCTCTTGGATGGCGGTTCATCATCATCTTCCTCGGGTTCCTCATCGCTATCATCCTCGTCCACATCATCCATTTTTCTCTTTCCCTTGTCGTTTGGCCCATATTCAGTCTCCTTTTTCCTCCCTGACGTAGACCCACACTCAACCGCTACATGATTTCCCACAGTGATACAAGCACCTCTGGCAGGTGTCTGGATCATGAAGTCATTAGCTTCCATTTCCAAATCATCCACAAATCTCCAATCTGGGGGCAATGATGCTCTCACTCGATGCTCCCAACTCTGCATCCTAGACAATCTCACTTGATCTTCCCTAACACGGTCAAGACTGGCGCTCAAGTTCGCGATCATCGATCTTAGACTGTTGATATCACTCTTGTTTGCATTTCCATCATACTCAATTCTTGAAGTCCTTGCCAACAGTCCTTGGTGTGCCCTTTCGTTCTCGTCGAATCTGTCGATCACCCTCGACTCCACTATGTACCGCTCGGCCATCGATTCATCCAATCTTCTCACAATACGTCGTACGTCATGATAAACCTTTGGTCCAGGGCAGTAAACTCTTGAGATGCCCTGATGAAGAAAATTTGCGCTCGCTGCACCTTCGGATCTCCTGGGGATACCTGGTGCACCAACCAGATGAGAAGTACGCATAGGCCTGGGGCAAGTAGTTCTCCTTTGGTCTAGGTCCTGGGCCTGCACATTGTTCGCCTCAGCTTGTCCTTCAGCAGCTGTTCCAACACTTCCCCCTTCGTGACCTACGACGTAATCGTTTCCATTACCATTAGGCGGTACCTCGGCCATTCCTGCAATAACAGAGAATTTTGGAGGGTACGTAAGATAACTATACAATATTTATAAATACATGCATGCAAATGCAATGCAAAGGTGGTACATATGCCCAAAATGCAATACTATGATGCTCATGCATGATTAATACAAAAATTACGGTGCCGGATATTCCACGTATAATTTCAACGTTTACATATAGTAATTTCCATATTTACATAATAAATACCCACATATATACTTCAACTCAAAAGTATACGTCAAATGCCATGAATACAAAAATAAACCTTACCGGAGCCATGCAGGATAGTTGTGTGTGCTTGGACAATTTCTTACGACACCAAAAGTTATAGTTTAGGATTTTCAAAACGACCTAGTTCTCTATAACTCATGGCTCTGATACCAATCTCTAACACCCCACCAAATGCTATACGCAGCGGAACTACAACATTTGGGTGCTAGGCAGTTATCATCGCACACAAGATATATCGAACGACTCCAAAGAGACGTCAATTTAAAACTTAAATTAAAATCGTTAAAAGATACATGTCTACGGTTTTTCCAACCCTAATTGATACAACAGATTTTTGCGTTTTCGGTCCCCATGAATCTCAACCCAAAAGTTACAGTTTTCACAACAACATGACATCAAAGTTAAAAATTGTTTAAGTAATAACGGGAGGAAAAACAAGCAGACTCCAAGCCATACACACAACATCCATCCCATGCACGCTCCATCCTACACTTCAGCGGTTACCTGAAACACATGCTAAATTTGGTCAACGAAAACGTTGAGTGGAATTCATAGGTTTTACAATTCATTTTGAACATATGTGAAATAAAAACCATTCACGATCATTCATAGACTTGTCGATCAAACAATATATATTCAAGATACTGGCAATTGTGTTTAAGCTCATGACACTAAACCGTTAACTCAATCACCCGCGTAATAATTACCGGCGTGATTCAGATGAAACCAAGGCCCCTACTAAGGCATCAGTTGCAATTATACCTTATCTCTTATCACAAATTATCCGTCCGCAGGGGGTATCAACGTACTAGCCCTCGTCTCGGATAGGGTAGTCAACCCCATAGTACTATCACTTTGCATAAGCGGCTATTTCTAATCCACACTAGGACTAAACAATAGTTAATAGTTCATGAATTTAGGGACTTTTGCAACTAGGTACTCAACACAATTTCAAAGGCAACATTCGGGTCTAATAATCATTCATGACATATGTCCATTTTGAAAACTAGCATGCATTTCCCTCGCGGGTAAAACAGTTTGAAATAATAATAAGCGAGGCTATAAATTCACACCTTATATAACAAGTAGTCGATAGTTCGAGAGACGGTCACTGACGACGATACGGATGCCCGGGTAAATCAACACCTATCAAACCAAATAACGCGTAATGAGTAATCTCATTTTAAAACCTTATGGTACTGTATAAAATACATAAATACTAGTCACTTGTGACAATTACAACTCACGCCAAAACAAAACGACAAGTGTTACTCGTTTCATACCATTTGTCCTTATTATTAACGTTATCTATTTTTATTCATTTTCGCCGATACTTACCGAAAGTACGGACTGTTTTATTATACTTAACCATTTTTATAAAAATTGAGAAAATTCTCAAAAATACTATAAGACCTGTAGAAAACACATATTTAATCCCAACAAAAATTTTTACTTCTACGACCCGTTACTCAACACTTTTCCAAAACTACGTTTTTCGGACTAAAATTGTACTTTGACCAAGTCGGACTCATTTGACCCGTTTAAAACACTCCATTGACCCCTTTGACACCTAAGTCCTATAATAGACTCAAATGTGCAGGTTTGACACCAAAATTCAGCCCTTGACCATTTACCAAACTAGACTTATAGTCCCCGGGATTTGACCTAAAACCAAGCATAATTTCGGATTATGACGGTTTTCATCTCCCGGTACACGAATTTCAAAACGTCATAACTTTTGACTCGTTAGGAGTCGTAAGCTCTACCTTATACCAAATCGAAGCTAAGAAGATGATCTACAAATCTATCCTATCCACAAGACCTGTTTTTAAAATAATTTTTACGAAAATGCCTTAAACTTTCTGCCTAAAATCAACTACACCAAAATCATACTAACGCTCGTTTCCAAACCCATTTATCATCACTAGACATCATCCTAAGCATCCTTAATCATAACCAAACAATGTTTTCAGTCCCTAACCCCTATTGATCATCAACCTCATAAAACTAAAATCCTAAAAACAAGCATGCAAGTAAATGTACCCATCTAAAACATCTAAAAACATGATATTAAACACAAAATCAAGCTCAAAACATGAACCATCATGATCCCCAAACACCCCCCATTGAGCCGTGGGGTTTGGGTGATCAAAACCCGCCAACCAAATTGATTTTGGTTGATTTGTTTGGTGTTCTAGCATCCTTTTAGCATGAATTAAACATGAAAATGCCCAATTAACATCAAAAACGAATTTGAAAAATCTTGAAATTTTTGGAAGAATTTTTGTTAATGCATGTGTGAAATGAGCATGAATTAACACTCACTAGATGATTTTAGGAGGTGGTATATGATTAGAATGGATCAAAACTCAAAAAAAAATGGTGTGGTGGTGGTTTTTGGGGTTTGGCCGTCGGCCTAAGAACAAGAGGGAGGGGGTTTTGATCTTTTTTTTTTGTAAAGTGTTTTGTGTGTGTGGTGTTAGTCCCTTTTTGTGAAATGGGAAGGACCTAAGTGCAATTTAAGCTTTCTTTTGGCCTTAAGCAAAAACGACAACAAAACTTTGCGTGATTGACTCACTAGTCATTTTAGAAAATTTTACGGGAGTCAGAAATTATCCCAAACACTCCAAAATACTTTTGGGATACTTTAAATGTACCCGGAAAGCAATAAAACTCACCCGACTCGACTTAACACGAACCGTAAGTAAAATTCTCGAAAAATTACATTATCGATAAAACGTCAATAATTATAGAAATTTGGGCATCCATCGGGATCGTATTCGTCATCGTCCTTCTTAAATCGTCAATCGTCAAAATTATAACCTCGAACATCGGTTTCAACCAAAATACTAAAATATATAGCAATTAAAATTTATTAAAAATTTCAAAAATAAGCGTAATATAGGGTAATGTTAGTGACCTCGGTTATAGGGTATCACAGATTCCGACAATTTTTCTTTGATATATAGCCATGAATGAAAGAAACATGTCCTGTGTTTTCAAAGATTCTAAAACATGATCTTGTTGCAAAATACACTATTGTTGCAACTGCTTGATTCTTGAGCTGCCCACTCATATAATTTTAATCGTTAAACTTAATCAGAACAAAGTATAAACTTTAATCATTGCTTATAACAACAATTACTATTTAAACCTAAACATGAATAAATTACAACATAATAAGTTCACGCAAGTCAACATAAGAGTTGATATTTGATGTAGTCAGAGACACTTTTTGATGTCTAATCCAATTCATCTGCTAAGTGTAAGACCAGACATGTAATACATGAAACCATTGCGCAATTATTTGACAAACGTGACATCCCTAAAATTCCTTTGAAGTTCTAAGATAATGTATCTTATTAAAGTGACTGTCAAAATAATTTGTAGAAGCATTGCCCTAGCAGTTAAAAGTTAAAACACATATTATGAAGCGAAATCTTTATGTTCGCATAGCAACTGTTATTATAAAACGACGAATACAGGTCGACCTAGCTATACCTAGCTATACCGGAGGTGATAAGTACCTGTTGCATCATGAGTGCTTAGTAGTTCCATTCCATCCACCAAATACTAACCTATAGATTCGATCCTCACAAAACCAATCCCATGAAACCAACTATCACGCTACCACATAACTGAAAACTACACACAACTAACGCTCATACATAAACTCAGTTTCTACAAACTAGATTATTTACTAGAAACAAGCTAGCAGGCATGACAAAGAGTAAAGTAATTACCAACTTTAAAATTATAAAAAGAGAAAAAGTAAAAAAAACTCACAACATTGGCAAGAACAGCATATTCGACAGTTGCAAAAGAAATAATCTTTTGGATTACATTTGCCGAACCAAAACCTGAGGCAGACCTCACTGTTATCACGTAACTGTGAATGAAGACATTCCACCGTCTTTACACTTGGTGGAAGAGCACCTTCTCCACCTTGTGAAATGATCTTGTCAGCGATGCATAAGAAAAAACAAAGACAAATCAGAATGAAGGTAAAACAATAACAATATGTGTGGAATAAGAATATAAGCACTTTGTTACATAAAACCTAGCTAAGCCCATAGGTGCATTCAACACGGTAGGTGCATTCCTAACAACACCATATTCCTATCTCTGCAAAATTTGATAAGCGCGTATGCTTAACTTTTGAAACTATGAGCTTACTCATTTGAGCTTATAAGGTCAATACCAAGTAGATAAGCTCATAATTTGAGAAAAATGAGCAAACAAGCTTATCAAATTTTTAAAAAAGCCAATCAAATTAGCTTGTTTAACATACTTTTTTGAGAACTTGATAAACACATAAGCTCATTTTAGTTGGCTTATGAGTTTATCCACTTTTATAAACTTTATAGATAGGCTCATTTTAGTGGGCTTCAAATCAACAAGCAAACTCCAAGGACAAAATTAGGTGATTGTAACAACATTCTAACCGGGACTATCATAAATAATGAACAAACAGGCTCTCAATTTATGAAACTCGCTATGAAAACAAATGAAAAGGAAGTGTTTGTTCCGGATTATATAGACGGCTTATGTCTTATTTAAATTCGGGTCTTATGTTTAATAAGACCAATTTCTTGGGGCTTATTTGAAAACTTGTAAAAATAAGCCGCCATAAATAAAGTGAAGTTATGAAACATAAGCTCAAAACAAAATAAGCCACAAGTCAACTTTATATAGCTGGAACAAACACCAAAACCTTATTATTAATAAAAAAACTCAAATAGAGAGCATCAAAGGTAATTAATTACTGATACCTTTATATCATGATGTATGACGGTTAAATCCGAATGTAACTCAACAAACCCATATTTAGGTGGAAGATGATAGCATATTTGTACATGCCTACAAGAAGCATCCATAAGAAGAAGCATGATCTTCTCACCCATTATTCAGATCAGATCATATCAGATCTGGTGAAACCCTAATTATTCAATTTGAAGAGAAGTACAGTAGTAGGTGGGTGGGACAATGGCTTGTTATTGGAGTAGTACATAAACTAGTATAAACCACTATGGTCCGGTCCGGTTTGGTCCGAATACATCCGGTCTTGTTCGGTTTGTACTTTGTGTGGTCAAATAATGTGAATGGGACCAAACCGAGGATCTAAGTGGTTCAAAGCTCCGGATCAAAATTATCCGGCCCGTTCTAAATCGGTCCAGTTAGATTTGATTTTTCAATTTGGTCCGAGTTGGTCGTCCAAATGTTCACCCCTAGTTAAATTCGTGTAAATGGGTTGTTATACATAAATTTTTTTATGGGTCATGTTGAAATGAATCAGGTAATACTACGAAGTACTATAAAGATGTTATCAGTTTTTTTAAAAAGAATGTTTCATAATTCACACAATGAGTGATCAAAAATTAAATGTGTTTTATGCTTTTATTTTCTCTTTCTTTTTTTATTTGAATAAACTAAAATATATAGACTAGAGATGACAATAGGGCGGGGAATGTTTCATACCATCCCATCCCCAAAGTTCATAAAATATTCTCATCCACATCCTCGTCTCCATCCTCATAGGGGTTTACAAACTACATACCATCCCATCCCCAACGGCAAACGGGGATCCCAATGAGAAATCGAGGATTTTTTCTCCGTTACACAACTAATATTTAAAATAGAATAACGCAATACCGTAATGTCAAACAACATTAACCACATGAGTATTCATGTGGTCATGTCTAATATTAACAATAACAACATTAATATACAAGAGTTTAAGTTAGTTTCAAAAGAGATATTAACAATCGATTGATAATATTTCAAATATATAATAGATATATAATTGTATATGTAGAATAAAGATATTCGGAGACAGGTTTGGGGAGCCGAGGGTCTTACCGTCCCCGCCTCCATACCCACTTTTTATTATCATGGAATCCCCATCCTGATACCCGGTCAATTCGGGGAATCCTCGATCAAATCAGATTCGGGTATCGGATTCTCTGTCGGGTTCGAAATTTTTTACCATCTCTAATTCAGACAAATTATTGTATCGAATTTTTTTTTTAACTTTGAATGGATGTAGTGTTTTTTTAATATTGATCAATATTTTTTTTTGAACGATGATTGAATTAAAAACACTCTAGCAAAAAGCTAGAAAAAGATACAAAAGATTACAAAGGATTGTTTAACCAAGAATTCCAACATAAATCTTTATGACCTCTATACTTAAACCATGAAAAAGAGATCATACGAATAAAATCGAATAAGTCGCTTTTAAGCATACGATCAGCATTAAAAACGACACTGTTCCGATACCGCCATATAGACCATAAAAGAGCCGAGGAAATGCAATACACCTTTGATATCCTAGATGCTCTCCAATTCTCAAACCATTGCAGCCAATCAAAGCAAGAAGAGAAAGAAGGCATATCAACATCAATCCAAACACGAATAAGCCTCCATAAGTTAATAGCTGTATCACACCCAAAGAATAAGTGATCACTCGATTCCACTCCCACGTTGCAAGAAGGACAAGAAGTAGATGAGATCTCTACACCCCGAGCAGATAAATTTAAACGATTTGGAAGTCTATCTGCTATAAGACGCCAAATAAATATATTTATCTTACGGGGGAGAAATTTTAGCCACCTTGTACTTGATGAACGCGACGGAAGAATAATGTTATCCACATGAATACGAGAATCATGCACGGAAAAAACCCCATCGGCAGCAATGCTCCATTCCCATGAATCAGGGGAGTTGTTCACAGAAACATGACCAACTTTTGAAAGCAAATTCTGTAAAGCTTCTTCATTCCTGCTTCCTAACATTTGCCGAGACCAATTCCATAACCATATACCATTCGAGAGACCATAACAAAGTAAGCAATTAGCATCAACATCCAAGTGAAATAACCGATTATATTTAGAGCTCAAAGGCCCGTCACCAATCTAATTGTCCTTCCAAAAGCGAATAGAAGAACCATTACCCACTTTATGACGTAACGTGTGCAACGGAATGATATCTTTCGTATGTAAGATAGAGTAAGATTTCACTATGTTAGCCCATGTACCACTAAACTTACACGACTTATGATCAAACCCCGTTTCATCTCCATGAATGGCTTTTACCACTCAAGCCCAAAGCGAATCCGATTTTGTCACAATACGCCATCTCCATTTTTGAAGGAGAGCGAGATTAAATGCTTTCAAACTCCCGATATTCAAACCAACCTTTTCATAGGAAGCCAAAATGTTGTCCCATTTAGTCCATGCCATCTTCTTTTGGTCACCACTACTGCCCCAGAAAAAAGAGGCCCGGAGAGATTCAAGCCTTTTAAGGACGGATTCTGGACATTTAAAGATTGACAAATAATATATGCCAAGGCTTCCTAAAACAGCTTTTATCAAGGTTAATCGCCCACCAATAGATAACAGGTTCGCTTTCTAAGAGGATAATCTCTTATGAAATCGATCAATTAAAGGCTGCCAACTCGTAATTAAATTCATATTTGACCCTATCGGCAAACCAAGGTATGAGAATGGAACCAAACCTGGAGCACAACCAGTGGCACGTGCCATGTCTTCAACTTCACCCGACGAAACTCCTACCCCGTACACGTTTGATTTTGCTATATTAATTTTAAGGCCTGAAGTAAGGTAGAATACATGAAGTACGCGAATTATGTTTTCCATATCATGAGGATTCCATTCTGAAGTAATCACAACATTATCAGCGTAAAAAAATGAGATATATTTAAACATGAATCTCCCACCTTAGTCCCACAAATCAAACCAGAGTCAACCGCATCTTGTAAAGCAATATGAAGACCTTCCATAACAACAAGAGGTTGTACATATGGAAAAGGTTTCTTTTTTTGAAAATCATTTTGGATTTTGACAAATTATATGTTTGCCACTTTCATCGAACTCAAGCTTGAAAATTAATACCCAATCGAGTTGAAGTCGAGTTGTGAGATTGATATAGTTTGATTCGACGTAAATCGACTCAGCTGGTTTAATTCCTATAATTCCATAAGAAATTATGAACTGAGTATTTTTGCTATATCCCCATTGGTGCATGATCAGGGACATGTATAAAGGTTTGGGTTTAAATCCAAGACGACGTCCTTTATGATTTTAGTAAAACTAGTATCGTTACTCCTATCACCTCCGAACATTTCACTATTTTAGTTTCGTAAGTGAAGAAATGAAAGTATGACTATATAGATACATGTGTGTGTGATTCGACTACAAGTATACTAGCTTGTTTTAGTCGAATGGATTGAAGAAACGCATTGATGCTTCACATAACCACAACAACAGTAAATAACACAAATTGAATTTGATGATACGTAAATGTGCAGATGTAGATCACGTGGGCAAACGATCAACGTGGCACTATGTCATGCGCAGGAGAGTCAAATGTTTGCCATCTATCTACGCCTATAATCTAGTATCACTAACTTAATCGAGTAATATGCGAAGACAATAACTAATAACAGAACAACGGCAGGTCGTGCAAGGACATTATAAGAATATATCTCTGGTGGCGATTCCCCTTTGGTAACTCATATTCTTCATATGGTTTTACGCCACATATCTGGATTCAGAGCCGAGGTTTCAATAAGAAGGTATTGGGAATGAAATAACATTCCTTTTAGGAATATATCATTCTTATCATATGGTATTGGAATTTACTATAGAGAAAGAAGAGAATATTGGGTGCCCCTGGAATGTTTCGATTGCCTCTATTTATAGATGGAAAAGGAATCTTAATATTCTTTTTTTATCAGATACATTTAACATGTGATTATATTTCATTCTGAATTGGAAAAAATATATTCTATTAGCGGGGCCCATAAGGAATATTTTCCATTACGAATCGAATATATTCCTTTTATCCGTTTACGAAGCGAATATATTCCTTTTATCCGTTTATTAGTATATGTATGAATTCTGTGGGACCCGATGATATAGTTGGCGGGATCCATTTGTAAACATTCTATTTAATTTGATATGGTATATCATCAAGCCCTCCATTCATATGTTTTGGATATGCACATATGTAAACATATGAATTTAATAGTTAATTTTTATATATATATTTTTTTTTGTTATTTATTTATTTTTTTTTATTTTTTTTTCTTTTTTTAGGCCACTAGAAAGTGATTCTCGGGAACGACCTAAATTCCATTCAGTTCCTCTTTTGTGCTTCCTATTTTATGTTTTAAGCTATATACTATAGTAATTGACATCTCCTTTCAAGCAAAACAAACATTATATAAAAAATATTAAAAGAAAAAAGAAGGATACGTTTATTCCATAGTAGGAGGAGTAGGCTAGTCGCTACAGCGTTAATTAGCTTGTTCACGCCGAGTACAAAAGTGGTGCGCTGTCGAAAGATCGACACCGAAAACCATCAGCCGAATATATAGCCTACTATTCTCTTTGCTCTTGTACATCAAAAAGTGCTTAATTGATATTAATCTTGTTTTAATAATGTTGATATATTGTCTCATTTGAAATATTTAGGCAAGAAAAAATACGATGGTATAATCAACATATCAAATTCTGTTTACCATCCTCAACTACGTTCACATATACAAGGTGATATGTTGCTTTAAGATCTGCAGAATCTTTTACTACTATACTTTACCAACATTTAATGATAACAGTATGTGTTTTACAGACCCTCTGGTTTCTTAAACTGATCTTATTCCCAACATTTCTTTTGGATTGACAGTCAACTGTGTTGAGATATAACAGAAATTATTTTTGGGAACAGAAGTTATTTTTGGGTTGCCGAACACATAAACTTTGCTGTTTTATGCCAATCACTTGTAAATTATCATGACCTTTTTTTTATATATATACTTGAAACATAACTCTTAATTCGTTCTTATCCAAAAAAGTATATATTATAAATTAAAAGTTTATGTGGCTAACTGCTGCATGATAAGATAATATAGCAAGTGGATAGTAGTCTACGTAGTAGCTACATCTTCTCTACGTAAACAGGTTTTGTACCACAATATATAGCTACTAAACCTTGGTAAAAAAAACTAGACTTATAGGTAATCATAAGCTACGTTCATCTTGCTACCCCTATGGTTTTGGTACTATATATCTTATTTCATGCAAGTTATGGTGTTTCTTCATCGATGGAAGAGGACCTGCACACTGCCCTTATGCTCTTTGTAAGAGAAAACTTTACATTTTTATAATAGCTATAGTTTAGTATATGATGATAGGTAGAGTTGTTTACAAGCGTACTATAACAATTACTTTTATACTTTCACAGGAGTCTCCTTTAGACGTGCAACCGTTGAATATGATGCAACCTGTTGTTAACTACCCGACCTATGAGTGGAGTGGCACCTTGTACTCGGTTGGGGGTATCTCCGACTCTAATATTATGAATACGTTCCATGTGGGTAACATGTCAGGAGACGCTGTTGTTCCTAATTTAAGTCTCAGCCCCCATGTTCCTGCTATAGTGAGTAATGGTTATTATCATAGTAATGGACATGAAACCCCAGAAAATATGGTTCCTGATATAAATTTTACTCTTTTGTCTGAGAACCAAGCTCTGAGAGGTGCGAATGAAGAACTTCGTACTCAACTTCGTGAGATCAGGGAAAGAGAGCTTGCAGCTGAGTGCCTTTGTACTGATCTACAAGCTGTGATATGTGCTCGCAATAATGAAATTTCATCTTATCTGAACGACATTGATAAGTGTCACTCCGATCAACGAGCTTTGTTGGCTGAGATCGCCGTTTTAGAGGAAGAAATAGCCCATTTGCGCCGTGGCCAATCGTCTCGTCGTCGTCGTTAAATGGTCTTTGCTCGTGAGAATTGCACGTACTTGTAACCCACCTCGACTAGGCTAATTTTCTGTTTAATATGCTTTTCGAGGTTATAAGTGATAAATAAATGTGCAAAAATGTAAAGTGGCTTGCCACTATGTTTCTGCTTTCGTTAATGTTTAGTCGGAATTATATGTATAATATATATGCTTTCATCTTTCATTCCAAGAGTGGTCTACTATTTTTATGTTCCTGTATTACATGTAGTATACTTATTGCCATGGTTACATCCCTTAAACCAAATGTATGAACATATTAAAGCTTATGGATAATAAAAGGATGTCATGTTAACATTTGATGATATTATATTTCAGCCTCATTTGACTAAGTTTTTATTGGCACCACATATTTGGTGTTCAGTATTTGTATTTGCTGTCCAAAAGATAAACAGTAGAAATGTATGCGAATCACATTCAGTTAATCATATAGTTTAAGCTATGTGGGTGGTAAATAAAGGTTTTAAGACAATAAAGTGGATTTTGATTATTCATCTATCTTGGAACTAACCTCTTGTAGGTAATACAATCATATCTTATAAACCAATTTGTACAAAAAGGTTTATCAGATGATTTTTAAAGAAAATTTTTAAAGGATAGGTATATAGTATAGTATTATGGTCATGAATTAGTGTGATCTTGAATATCAGGTGATCAAATACATTATATAAGAGGAATAATGATGTTTACTCTGTGCAAGTACGAAATGACTATTATTAAGCACACATTTTCTTCATGCAAGTGGTAAAAAAACTTCATTTTAGATGTTGTAGATACGTAAATTAGGCGCATGCATTTTATTGGATCAAATTGTTGGCACAATTTGTCGTTGATGTTTTCATATTTGGTCAAGCAACAAGGCTTAAGTAAATAACAAAAGGAATAGAACTGTTAGTGTTAAATATGTTAACTAAATATGTTAACAAAAGGAATAGAACTGTTGGTCAAGCAACAAGGCTTAAGTAAATAACAAAAGGAATAGAACTGATGATGATTCCTGGTATACCAAAACGACACACGATGTTGCGCCAAACGAAGCAAAGTATTCTTTGACCAGTTATGGTTGCCAATGGTTCTGCTTCTACCCATTTGGTAAAGTAGTCTATTGCAACAACAAGGAATTTTACTTTACCCGGAGCCTCAGGGAAGGGTCCTACGATGTCTATTCCCCATTGGTAAAAGGGCCATGGGCTGGATATGCTTGTCAGCTCGCATTGTGGTTTTCGAATGGTTGGCGCGTGTTGTTGGCATGTTTGACATTTTCCTACAAGTTTTGATGCATCGTTGTACATGTTAGGCCAATAGTAACCAAGTCTTGCTGCCTTTTGTGCGATTGTCCACGCTCCTGCATGAGCTCCACATGATCCAAAATGCACTTCCCTTAATATGTAGTCTGCCTCCTCAGGACCAACACATCGCAGCCATGGTGTTAAATATCCTTTTCGGTAAAGAATATTTTCTTTAATCGTGTATTGCGGTGCTTTGATCCTTATCTTTCGTGCTTCAGTTTGGTCATTTGGTAGACTTCCTAATGTGAGGTATTGGATAATGGGATCCATCCAAGTCCTTTCACCTTCATTTATCGTGTTGACGATCTTATCGTCAATGCTTCTACATTCAATTATTTCGACCAACACATTTTTCGTGAGGTGTGCAAATGAAGACGACGCTAACTTGCTTAAGGCATCTGCGCGTTTGTTTCTGGACCTGGGAATTTGCATGATTGAAAAGCCTTGAAAAAGCTTTTGCAGTTCTTGAACTTTCGATAAGTACCTTTTCATAACATCCTCCTTAGCTTCATATATTCCTTTTACTTGGTTCGTGATAAGTAGAGAATCACTAAACACTTGTAGATGTTGGGCTTCCATGTGGGCTGCCATATCTAATCCGGCTATTAACGCTTCGTATTCAGCTTCGTTGTTCGATGTTTTGAAGTTGAATCGTAAGGCATAAGTAACCTCTTGTCCATTTGGGTCGGTTAATGTAAAACCCGCATGCTTTTACCATGCATAGTACCCTTAGGATCGTACGTACTAGATTAATACTTTTCTAATATAGCATGATTACGATTACGTGTTAGGAGTTTACGTATTACGTACGTGTTAGAACACGATAAGTATTTACTATGCACGATCACGTAATAATTATTTAACGATAATGAATCACGAACATGCGATCATGAAATCATGAACGTAATTAAAACACGAACTATTATTAATTACGTATATATATTTATTACGAGCGTAATTAAATATATTAGATCACGGTATTTACGTAACGAGAACATTTAAAAAACGAACATAAATAATCACAAACGTGTAACTAAATAACGAGACACGGAAAAAGGTACGGGTACCCCAAGTGGGGTCCCTACCCGCGACCAACAAGGACAAATGGGCCAAGCCCATTTGTCAAAATTACTAAAGGGGGTTATTTACTTTTTACACTACACAAAATAACTTTACAGAAGATTTTAAGAAAACCTAAAACCTCCTCCTTCCCTTTGTCTCTTTGTGCCGCCACACTAAGAACATCATACAAGGTGATTTTTGATCTTTGATCTTGAAGTTTTGGTGATTGATCGTGTTTGTTCTTCGTCCTCTTGATCCACGAATTCGGTAAAACCTTTTTAAACCTTTCTTTTGATTTTATCTTTTTATAAATTATGAACATGTAATGTTTGTACAAAAACATAATAATTAAGCATAGATCTAACATGTTTTGGTGTTAAATTAAATCAAAAGGTTGTTTTTAAGGGGGTGTTTGTTTGGCCGCAGGCTGCAACCGAACCCGAATGGGTTTCGGTTTGCCAAGCCGACCACCACCAAGACCATATGGTCTTGGTTGGTGCGTGTTGGTCCCACGGCAGCAAGGGAACAAGGGGTACCCCGAGTTGGTTCGGGGTACGGTGTCGATTTCATGTCCGGTTCATGTTTTAGTCTAGATCCGGTTCATGGTGTATGTTAGTTTTTTTATGTTTATGAACTTATGTTAAAATTAAATTAATAAAATGATGTGATTAATTTAATAACATGACTTACGTTATTTAATTATTAATGATCATGAAATTATTTTAACCTAAGTATTTATATATTTAAGACTTATAATTAATTAATTATTTTAAAACCATAGATATAATTAATTAGTTAACATGACTTAGGTTATATTATTAATATATAATAATACATATTTTAACCTAAGTATTTAACTTATTTAATTAAAAACATGTTATACTTTAATTAAATATTATAACCTATAGTTTAATTAAATTACATGAAATAATTATTAAACTATACACTATATCATATGACTTAGAAAATAATCATGAAAAACACTTAGGCTTATATACTTAGCTTATTTAACCAGCTTATTTTTAATTATGGAAACTTTCTATTTTTAGAAACTTAATTAAATAAGGCAGCTAATCTATTTATGGAAATCAACTATTTTTAGAAACTTATTTATTTCAGGCAGCTAACCTATTTATGGAAACTTATTTAGTAAGGCAGCTAATCTATTTATGGAAACTTTCTATTTTTAGAAACTTATCTATTTTAAGCAGTAAATATATTTTTGGAAACTTTCTATTTTTTGAAATTTCTATTTTTGGAAACTTTCTATTTTTGGAAACTTTCTATCTTTGGAAACTTTCTATTTTTGGAAACTTTCTATTTTAGGAAACTTTCTATTTTAGGAAACCTGCTATTTTTGGAAAGTTACTTATTATTACACAGTAAGTATAATAACACATGAAATACCAGAAATACTTAATCAAATTAAACAGAATATAAGATAAAACACAATTGAAGGCTAAGAAACAGTAAAACATGGTAAGAACACATAAAATAAGCTAAGACATGACATAAAACCAGCTATGTATTTAGTAAGCAGATACTTATTCATGTACGTATTTATGTAGCACTAGTGATTCGGAAGTAGGATTTCTCGCAGTTCGTTCTTTCTCGCAGTTCGTTCTTTCTCGTTCACTGGACATAAGGTACGGATTCCCGTCCTTTTAGTATGGACATTCTTTCCTTATTAGGATTCCCCGTATGCAGCCAACTGTTTTCCCGTAGTATAAGTTATGTGTTTGATTGCTTATGTTAATTAAGATTACCTATAGCCATATACATGCATGACCAGTTTCACCTAGTTATGGAGGTACCATAACCATAACATTAGAGGCACTGATGTTATGACTTCACCACGGCGGAGTGATTGCTCGTGGCGTCCCTTCAGCTTTTGGCCATTTATTTATATTTATCATGTGGGGCGTATGGGTGCATCCTAGTTACATGTTTTATTCAGGATGACATGGTGAATGTGGTGTGTGCCTTGCATCCTTCACAAGGAGCTGATCCCTCCTACCCAAAAACCAGTATATTAAATTAGAGGCAGCCCCTCTAATTTGCATGATGAGGTCACCCCTCCAATTATTCATGCACGGTGAATTTTCATGACCTATATTGGCTAATGGTAAAATATGACAAACAGTTTTTATAAGATAAACATAAGACTTTCAAACTATAAAACCAGTTTTATTAAGACTTCACCAGGTTACTCGGGACTTAGTTTTCTTCCGCTGTTATTATGTTATATGCTTATCCTATTCATGCTTTATTGTACATCCGTGCACTGAGCGTATTTGCTCAGCCGTTTTCCTTTTCTATGTTCCCAAAACGGCAGGTACTCAGGGACGCTCGTAGACACTAAGAGTACGTGCATATGGACTGGAAGCTGTCTAGCCTTCTTTACATTATGCATTTCCTTTCTTATGATACTTATGCTTTGGACATTGTTTAGTCCTTTTCCTTTATTATACTATGTTTGTGTGTGATGAGCTTTACTTTTGGACTACCGATGTTTGATTCCGGTATTTTCCTTTTTATGGTCGAGAAATGTTTAGACATTTTTCCTTGTATGCTTTGATGACACGCCATAATTACTGTGATATTTCCATTTCCGAAATGGGGTGTTACAATTATGGTATCAGAGCCAAGGCTTCGACCTGTAGGCTCTCAAATATGACCTGTGATTAGTGGGTAGTCACTACGGTCTTCCTAGAACTGACAGTTGTTTTCATGCATTCATCATTTTTGAGCATACATATACATGTCATTGTTGCAGGGTTTTTGACTAAGTAATGGTTGGTACAGGACTGGCCCTATTTAGTCGCATGTGTTTATCGAAACTTTTAGATTTGGGACCGACCCATAGGCGTCCCCTCGCTATGTCTTTTGTTTTGGTTGAACTGACCAGAGGCGTTCACTCTCGAGCATACAAAAGTTTTCATAAAACTGCATCATGCATTCATACACAATAATTTTCTTGCATAAAATTTTTCTCGTGAAATTTTAGTATAAATTTTTTTCATGTATATATAAATATTTTATGTTTTGGTCTGTTTAATCATATGTTTTATGTTATACTGTCAGATGGTTCTCACACACGAACAGGAGCAGCTCAATGCTGCAATTCAGGCTGCCATGCAAGCCTTGCTTCCTCAACTGAGGAATGACATCAGGGCTGAAGTTCAAGCTGCCAACAATCATCAGCATAATCAGCCACCTCCTCCTCCTCCAGTGACATTAGCAGTATGGCTGGAGAGATTCAACAAGCTCCGCCCTCGAGCTTTTGAGAAAACAGATAGCCCCAGCGATGCTGAAAGCTGGTTGGCTCACATCGAGAAGATTTTCAACGCTATGGGCTGTGACCCCGCATACAAGGCGAGGTTGGCATGCTATCGGTTCGAAGGCGATGTACTCAACTGGTGGTTAGCATTGATGCAATCTAAAGGTGGTGATGAGTGGGTTGCTGGTTTGACTTGGGCTCAGTTCAAGGACAGGGTGATGGAGCAGTTCTTTCCCAAGGCTGAGCAGGACAAGCTCAAGAGAGAGTACCATGGGATCCGACAGAGAGCTGGGAAGAATAGCAACGAGTTTATGCAGCGCTTTCTTCGCTTGGCTAGTTTCCTTGGTGCGGCAGCAGGTACTCCTGAAGAGCAGGCACATCACTTTAGATGGCCTCTTCGCACATCGGTCGCAAACAATCTGGTGTGTGTGCTACGTTCAACACTGTAGCACAAGTGGCTGATGCAGCACGAAAACTGGAGATGCTGCAGGAGAGAGATGAGTTCGGGAAGCTGAAAGACCCGACAAGAGGTAAACCTTCGTATTCAAGCAGTGACCAATCTATATATTTTCCATATGTCAATTATTCATCTCTTTAAATGTATCTTCCAGGCAGAAAACTGGGGACCGGTCTCAGCCGGCTACTCAGCAGCAGCCTCATCAGCCCAAGGGAAACGGTCAAACTAACGACCGTTCTGCTACGGATAGGCGTGGCGGTAATGATAATTACCGTAACAACGTCGGGCACTCCAACAACAGCAGGTCCTAATACTTACGAAATTCCTTATGTTTTATGTTATAACTCATATTCTGACACTTTAGCAAACTTCTACCAGGAACCATGGAAACGGTAGGGACCAGAACCAGAGAGGTTCGCAGCCTAGCCGTCAGCTATCACTGGTATTCAATCTTACGATTATCCGCTTCGTCCTTTATACCCAACTATCGTGTCTTATGTAAAATGTTTTTATCAGGTCCTCAGCCAGCCAGAGCACCTGCTGGAGGATACACTCATCCTCTTTGCTCTACTTGCCACCGTAGGCACCCAGGACCATGTCGCCGTAATACTGGTGCGTGCTTCAAGTGGGGTCTTCCTGACCATATTATGAAGGATTGTCGTAAGGGCGAGATGGATGGTACATTGGGACATGCTGATACCAAGTCGCCTCCTACTGCCGGGCGTGTCTACACGACATCTCGAGACCAGGCCAACAAGTCTACAGGTACAATCACTGGAATCTTGTATATGTATGGTCGCGCTGCATGTGTTCTTTTCGATACGGGTGCTACTCACTCGGTTATTTCTACTGCT
This sequence comes from Glebionis coronaria, assembly GCA_025667525.1. Classification (NCBI taxonomy): domain Eukaryota; kingdom Viridiplantae; phylum Streptophyta; class Magnoliopsida; order Asterales; family Asteraceae; genus Glebionis; species Glebionis coronaria. The sequence goes on along the minus strand of CM046874.1, from coordinate 666,256,718 downwards.
TATGCTAAGAACATTAGGATGCCTCCCTTGCCACTAGAAAATAGGCTTACTATTTCCACGCCTTTGAGGGACTCTGTATTAATCACCCATGTATACAAGAGTCTTCCCCTAGAATTTGATGATAAGGTTCGACCTGTCGACGCACTTCCGCTGGACATGAATGACTTCGACATGATTTTGGGCATGGATTGGCTATCCAAGTATCATGCTACCATAGACTGCCCATCATATCGAGTTATCTTCGGTGATGTCAATGCACCAGAGTACATTCATAATGGGTTCATACCTGGACGGTCTGTACAAGTCATATCCACCCTGCAAGCGCGTGCACTACTATCACATGGCTGCGAGGGTTATCTAGCTACGGTTCACGACATGGATGCTGAATCTCCATCGATTCAGGATCAACCTATAGTGTCGGAATTCCAAGATGTGTTTCCAGCAGAACTTCCGGGCATACCACCTGCACGAGAGGTGGGATTCAGTATCGAGCTGGTTCCAGGATCTAAACCAATCTCCAAGGCTCCTTATCGCATGGCTCCCATAGAGCTGAAGGAGCTGAAGGATCAACTGCAAGAACTTCTTGAACGAGGTTTCATTCGACCGAGCGCATCTCCATGGGGCGCACCGGTTTTGTTTGTTAAGAAGAAGGACGACAGTATGCGTCTTTGCATAGACTATCGCGAGCTCAACAAGATTACCATTCGGAATAGGTATCCACTGCCACGTATTGACGATCTGTTTGACCAACTCCAAGGGGCCAAACACTTCTCCAAGATTGATCTTAGGTCAGGCTATCATCAGCTACGGGTCAGGGAGCTGGACATCGCTAAGACTGCTTTTCGTACCCGTTATGGCCACTACGAGTTTGTAGTTATGCCATTTGGCCTGACAAATGCTCCAGCAGTGTTCATGGATTTGATGAATAGAATCTTCCATGAATTTCTGGACAAATTCGTCATTGTTTTCATTGATGACATCCTGATTTTCTCAAAGTCCAAGGAGGAACACGAAGACCATCTTCGTACAGTACTACAAATTCTTCGCAAGAAGCAGATGTATGCTAAATTCTTCAAGTGTGAGTTCTGGTTAGACAATGTGGCATTCTTAGGTCACATTGTATCAGCAGAAGGAATCACTATGGATCCAACGAAGGTTGAGGCCATTACTAAGTGGCCAAGGCCGACATCAGTGACGGAAGTCCGCAGTTTCTTAGGCTTAGCTGGCTATTACCGTAGGTTCGTGGAGAACTTTTCCCGCCTAGCACTACTATTGACCAAACTGATGCGGAAAGGGGAGAAATTCGTCTGGACTGAAGATCGAGAGAAGAGATTTGAAGACCTGAAGCAGAAGCTAGTATTTGCACCTATTCTTACTCTACCATCTGGTACGGGTGGATTTCAAATCTACAGCGATGCATCGGGGAAGGGACTTGGCTGTGTTCTCATGCAACATGGGAAAGTGATCGCGTACGATTCACGACAGCTTAAGCCTTATGAAGAAAATTACCCCACGCATGATCTGGAACTTGCTGCAGTCGTGTTTGCATTGAAGATATGGAGGCACTACTTATATGGAGAATCATGTGACATTTTCACGGACCACAAGAGCTTGAAGTATATCTTCACTCAGCGTGAATTGAACATGAGGCAAAGGAGATGGTTAGAGCTGTTGAAGGATTATGACATTAATCTACAGTATCATCCCGGAAAGGCAAATGTAGTAGCAGATGCTCTTAGCAGGAAGTCCGGAATGATCAACGGTATTAAAATCGAAGAGGAAATCATCAGAGACTTGGAGCGACTAGACATCGAGATCGTGGTACGTGGATCACACGGTTACTGGGCTAATCTTAGAGTAGAACCCGAGTTACTATCTAAGATCAAGGAAGCTCAGAAAGATGACGGAGAAATCTGGGCGATAGTACAGAATTTGGAGAAGCAGACAGAATTCAGAGTAGATGCAGATGGTATCGTATGGCAGGGCACTAGACTTTGTGTTCCTAATGACCAAGAACTCCGGGAAGCTTTGTTAGCTGAAGCTCATAGCTCCCCATTCTCGATACATCCTGGTTCGACTAAAATGTACCATGACATCAAGTAGTACTTTTGGTGGAGTGGTATGAAACAGGATGTGGCCACTTACGTCTCCAAATGTCTTACCTGCCAGCAGGTTAAGATCGAGCATCAGCGATCTGGCGGTCTCCTTCAACCGTTAGATATTCCAGAGTGGAAGTGGGACAAAATCACCATGGATTTTGTTACCAGCCTTCCGCCTACCAAATGGAAGCACGCTGCAATTTGGGTTATCGTTGATCGACTTACCAAATCAGCTCATTTCTTACCGATCCACAAGGAAGATTCGGTAAGTAAACTCGCAGATACGTATAGACAGGAGATCATGAGACTCCACGGTGCACCATCCAGCATCGTCTCAGACAGAGATCCTCGATTCACTTCGCGCTTTTGGAAAAGTCTGCAGAAAGCTTGGGGTACACAACCTAAGCTTAGCACGGCTTTTCATCCTAAAACGAACGGACAGTCGAAGCGAACCATTCAGACATTGGAGGATATGTTGAGGTCATGTGCGTTGGAATGGACGGGTGATTGGGACGAATACATCTGTTTGGTGGAATTTGCATACAACAACAGCTGGCACGCAAGCATCAAGTGTGCTCCATTTGAGATGTTGTATGGCAGAAAGTGTTGTGCCCCAATCTGCTGGGATCAGGTTGGCGAGCGAACACTCGAAGGACCGGAAATCATAGAGATGACAAATGAGAAGATCGCAGTAGCTAAGCAGAAGATTCATGAGACACGGTCACGTCAGAAGAGTTACGCCGATAAGCATCGTAGGGATATACACTTTAATGTAGGAGATCACGTCTTCCTTAAGGTTTCGTCGGCACGCGGTGTTAGACGCTTCGGGATTAAAGGGAAGCTCAGTCCTCGTTTCATCGGACCGTTTGATATCATTGAACGAGTCGGTGAAGTATCTTACCGATTGGCGTTACCTCCGCAGCTTTCGCATGTGCACAACGTGTTTCATGTGTCCTTACTCAGAGGGTACCAGTATCATCCCCTTCACATGGTTCAGTATCCACTGGAACAGATACGTGAAGATCTCACTTTTATAGAAGAACCCGAACGAGTTCTTGACAGACAAGAACGAGTCATGAGAAAGAAGACGATTCCATTCGTCAAAATTCTATGGAGGGATCATACCGAGTGGGAAGCCACTTGGGAAACAGAGGAGTCTATCCGGGCTTCTTACCCTCATTTCATATTTTGAATTCGGGTATGTTCTTCTTTTCCAGTTTACTTTATCTATATATTGGGGACGAATTATTCTTTTTAGGGGGGAAGAGTTGTAAAACCCGCATGCTTTTACCATGCATAGTACCCTTAGGATCGTACGTACTAGATTAATACTTTCCTAATATAGCATGATTACGATTACATGTTAGGAGTTTATGTATTACGTACGTGTTAGAACACGATAAGTATTTACTATGCACGATCACGTAATAATTATTTAACGATAATGAATCACGAACATGCGATCATGAAATCATGAACGTAATTAAAACATGAACTATTATTAATTACGTATATATATTTATTACGAGCGTAATTAAATATATTAGATCACGGTATTTACGTAACGAGAACATTTAAAACACGAACATAAATAATCACAAACGTGTAACTAAATAACGAGACACGGAAAAAGGTACGGGTACCCCAAGTGGGGTCCCTACCCGCGGCCAACAAGGACAAATGGGCCAAGCCCATTTGTCAAAATTACTAAAGGGGGTTATTTACTTTTTACACTACACAAAATAACTTTACAGAAGATTTTAAGAAAACCTAAAACCTCCTCCTTCCCTTTGTCTCTTTGTGCCGCCACCCTAAGAACACCATACAAGGTGATTTTTGATCTTTGATCTTGAAGTTTTGGTGATTGATCGTGTTTGTTCTTCGTCCTCTTGATCCACGAATTCGGTAAAACCTTTTTAAACCTTTCTTTTGATTTTATCTTTTTATAAATTATGAACATGTAATGTTTGTACAAAAACATAATAATTAAGCATAGATCTAACATGTTTTGGTGTTAAATTAAATCAAAAGGTTGTTTTTAAGGGGGTGTGTGTTTGGCCGCAGGCTGCAACCGAACCCGAATGGGTTTCGGTTTGCCAAGCCGACCACCACCAAGACCATATGGTCTTGGTTGGTGCGTGTGGGTCCCACGGCAGCAAGGGAACAAGGGGTACCCCGAGTTGGTTCGGGGTACGGTGTCGATTTCATGTCCGGTTCATGTTTTAGTCTAGATCCGGTTCATGGTGTATGTTAGTTTTTTTATGTTTATGAACTTATGTTAAAATTAAATTAATAAAATGATGTGATTAATTTAATAACATGACTTAGGTTATTTAATTATTAATGATCATGAAATTATTTTAACCTAAGTATTTATATATTTAAGACTTATAATTAATTAATTATTTTAAAACCATGGATATAATTAATTAATTAACAGGACTTAGGTTATATTATTAATATATAATAATACATATTTTAACCTAAGTATTTAACTTATTTAATTAAAAACATGTTATACTTTAATTAAATATTATAACCTATAGTTTAATTAAATTACATGAAATAATTATTAAACTATACACTATATCATATGACTTAGAAAATAATCATGAAAAACACTTAGGCTTATATACTTAGCTTATTTAACCAGCTTATTTCTAAATATGGAAACTTTCTATTTTTAGAAACTTAATTAAATAAGGCAGCTAATCTATTTATGGAAACCAGCTATTTTTAGAAACTTATTTATTTCAGGCAGCTAACCTATTTATGGAAACTTATTTAATTAAGGCAGCTAATCTATTTATGGAAACTTTCTATTTTTAGAAACTTATCTATTTTGAGCAGTAAATCTATTTTTGGAAACTTTCTATTTTTGGAAACTTTCTATTTTTGGAAACTTTCTATTTTTGGAAACTTTCTATTTTTGGAAACTTTATATTTTTGGAAACTTTCTATTTTAGGAAACCTGCTATTTTTGGAAAGTTACTTATTATTACACAGTAAGTATAATAACACATGAAATACCAGAAATACTTAATCAGATTAAACAGAATATAAGATAAAACACAATTGAAGGCTTAGAAACAGTAAAACATGGTAAGAACACATAAAATAAGCTAAGACATGACATAAAACCAACTATGTATTTAGTAAGCAGATACTTATTCATGTACGTATTTATGTAGCACTAGTGATTCGGAAGTAGGATTTCTCGCAATTCGTTCTTTCTCGTTCACTGGACATAAGGTACGGATTCCCGTCCTTTTAGTATGGACATTCTTTCCTTATTAGGATTCCCCGTATGCAGCCAACTGTTTTCCCGTAGTATAAGTTATGTGTTTGATTGCTTATGTTAATTAAGATTACCTATAGCCATATACATGCATGACCAGTTTCACCTAGTTATAGAGGTACCATAACCATAACATTAGAGGCACTGATGTTATGACTTCACCACGGCGGAGTGATTGCTCGTGGCGTCCCTTCAGCTTTTGGCCATTTATTTATATTTATCATGTGGGGCGTATGGGTGCATCCTAGTTACATGTTTTATTCAGGATGGCATGGTGAATGTGGTGTGTGCCTTGCATCCTTCACAAGGAGCTGATCCCTCCTACCCAAAAACCAGTATATTAAATTAGAGGCAGCCCCTCTAATTTTCATGATGAGGTCACCCCTCCAATTATTCATGCACGGTGGATTTCATGACCTATATTGGCTAATGGCAAAATATGACAAACAGTTTTTATAAGATAAACATAAGACTTTCAAACTATAAAACCAGTTTTATTAAGACTTCACCAGGTTACTCGGGACTTAGTTTTCTTCCGCTGTTATTATGTTATATGCTTATCCTATTCATGCTTTATTGTACATCCGTGCACTGAGCGTATTTGCTCAGCCGTTTTCCTTTTCTATGTTCCCAAAACGGCAGGTACTCAGGAACGCTCGTAGACACTAAGAGTACGTGCATATAGAGTGGAAGCTGTCTAGCCTTCTTTACATTATGCATTTCCTTTCTTATGATACTTATGCTTTGGACATTGTTTAGTCCTTTTACTTTATTATGCTATGTTTGTGTGTGATGAGCTTTACTTTTGGACTACCGATGTTTGATTCTGGTATTTTCCTTTTTATGGTAAAGAAATGTTTAGATATTTTTCCTTGTATGCTTTGATGACACGCCATAATTACTGTGATATTTCCATTTCCAAAATGGGGTGTTACAGTTAATATCAAACCAACTCCTGATCCTTCGACGCTTGATGCACCGTCGGTGAATAAAGTCCACATTGGCGAAGGATGTTGGTTTGCATTTCTACTCGTGGGCTTGGTCTCTGTTCCTTCTTCATTTTCATTTCTTGGTGATTCTGCCAGAAAATCGGCAAGAACTTGTCCTTTAATCGCGGAGCGTGGTTTGTAAATGATGTCGTGTTCTCCAAGTTCAATTGCCCATTTTGCTAATCGTCCCGAGTTCTCTGGTTTTAGAAGCACCTGTCTGATTGGTTGATCTGTGAGAACACATATCGTGTGTGCTTGGAAGTAGCGGCGAAGTCTTCTTGCTGCGTGTACGAGGGCAAGCGCTACTTTCTCTAGGCTAGGGTAGTTGATTTTTGGTCCTTGGAGTGCACGACTGATAAAATATATTGGCTTCTCCACGCCGCCCCTTTCACTCAAAAGAACTGCACTAATTGCTTCATTTGCCGTTGCAAGGTATAATGTTAAGATTTCTCCTGGATTTGGTGTTGTTAGTGCTGGTAGAGATTTTAGGTAGTTTTTTAGTTCTTGAAAAGATGTTTCTGCTTCGGCGCTCCATTTAAAATCTCTTTTATTTATACAACCTTTTAGCGTTTTGAAGAAAGTGAGTGATCGTTCTACGGATCTGGACAAAAAACGACCTAGCGCTGCCAGTTTTCCATTTAATGCATGAACATCTCGTAGGGACTTTGGGGAAGCTAAGTCAATTATAGCTTGTATTTTCTCGGGATTTGCCTTGATTCCTTCATTGGTGATCATATACCCTAAAAATTGTCCGCTTTCTACTCCAAACGTGCATTTCTTTGGGTTTAGTTTCATGTTAGTTATTCTCAAGGTCTCAAACGTTTCCTGAATATCCGAGATAAAACAACCTTCGTTCCTACTCTTTATTACCATATCGTCCACATAAATCTCAATGTTTTGACCAAGCTGACTCGAAAATGTTTGGTCCATCAGACGTTGATACGTTGCTCCGGCATTTTTTAGGCCAAATGGCATTTTTTCGTAACAAAAAGTTCCATGTTCGGTATGAAATGAAGTTTTCTTCTCATCTTCTTTGGCCATGCGAATCTGATGATACCCTTTGTATGCATCGAGGAAACATTTCAATTTGTATCCTTGTAAGGATTCTATCTTTTGATCTATCTCTGGCAATGGGTAGCTGTCTTTTGGACAAGCCTTATTTAGACTTGTGAAATCGATGCACATGCGCCATGTGTTATCGGATTTTCGGACCATTACCGGGTTAGCTACCCATTTAGGGAAGAAAACTGCTGTCAAGATTCGTGCTTCCACTAGCTTTGTCACTTCCTCTGTTATAGCTTCACTACGTTCTTTTGCCATGACTCGTTTCTTTTTCCAAACAGGGAATGTCCGCGGGTGGATGTTCAACTTGTGTTCCGCTAGTTCCCGTGGTATGTCAGTCATATTTGCGGGAGTCCATGCAAAAATATCGATGTTGGAGCCTAATAGCTCGCACAATTGTTGCTTGAGTCTTTCCGGGAGATTCTTCCCTATCACGATTTTTTGTTCTGGGTAAGCTTCATTTATTATTATCTTTTCTCCGTTACCCTCTTCATTAGTGAATTGTTCCTCTTCAAATGTGCGATCTCTTTTACGAGAAATATGGTTGCATATTGGCTCATGTGTTTCTCCCCTTATGACGGTAATCCCACCTTGCGTAGGAAATTTCATGATAGAGTGTAGAGTAGACACAATCGCCCCCAGTTGTCTCATTGTCGGCCGACCCAAAATGATGTTGTAAGGAGAAGGAGCTCTAATGATAATGAACTCGACCAATATCGTTTTACTGATGTGGCCGTGATAATCGCTTAGAGTAACTGGTAGTGATATTACTCCTAAAGGCCATGATGTCTGGCCAGTGAATCCAATGAGTGAGGTAGTCGGTGGTTTCATTTCCTTTTTTTGTTTCGTTGTTAGCTGTTCGAAGCAATGTTCATACATTATTTCTGCTGAGCTTCCACCGTCCACATATACTCTGTGTATACACGTGTTTTCAATATTAGCTTTTATGACAAGAGGGTTGTCTCCTATGCAATATTCGGGTATCGGATCTTCCTCGGAAAACGTGATGCTCGGGTACAAGTGTCTGGCCTCCGTTGCTGTTTGTTGATTCCGGAGAGTCATGTGTATTTCTCCTTTTGGTTTGATGTTGGTTTCTTCTCTCTTATTCCACTCAATCTGAGGTCTGTGTCCACTCCTAGGTCCTGTGGGAATGTTTGGTTGGTTACTGTTTTGTGCCTTATCACCTTTGGCGAGGTGGATCAGTCGCCCACTACGAACACACATTTCAATTTCTTTCTTAAGATCAATGCAATCGTTAGTGTCATGGCCGTGATCTTCGTGGAACTCACAATATTTGGTTTTATCTCTTTTGTTTGCTGGGGTGAACATCTTAGGAGGAGGTCGTAGTATGGATTTTCATTCCGTTGTAGCGAAAATCTCTGCAGGCGACTTTATGAGAGCAGTGAAGCGATTGTATTGCGTTTTGTTGTGCTCATTAGGTCGTGTTGTTGAGCGAGAAAAATTGTCCCTATTTTTTCTGGGAAGATTTTTATAGACGGCATGGTGCTTTGTTTCACGATTTTCCTGCTTAGGTTCTCGAAGACGATTATCGTTGTTGGCATCTTCAGCCCTAATGAAGTTATGGGTTTGAGTGAACAGATCTTCCAAAGATGTCGGTGGTCTTGCAATTAAGTCTTTGAATAGTCGTCCTGGTCTTAAGCCACTGATGAAGGCTCCCGACACCATAGCATCTGATCGATCGGCCATGTGTAATGTTTCTTTGCTGAACTAGCAACATAGTCTTTTAAGGACTCGTCTGGTCGTTGTCGTATGCCAAGTATCTATGCTTGTGTTTTTTTGGAACCGTCTTTGTTGTAAGAAATTTGCTTTGAACTTATCACGCAATTGGTGAAAACCATCGATGCTTCCCGGCATTAGGTCTTCATACCAAAATCTGGCAGCTCCGCATAGCGTGATAGGAAAGAAACGACACCACACAGGTTCAGGGAGTTTGTGCACGTCCATTGTACCCATAAAGACCGCAAGGTGGTCATCCGGATCAGACATGCCATCATATGCTTTTAGGTTAGCAGGAACTTTTAATCCGTCTGGCATATCGTAGTCCCGGATACGACTGGTGAAAGGAGATGCTACGAGGTCTCTTGTATCTCTGTTGGGTTCCTTGAACACGAAAGGTTGGTGATAAAACTCTACGTTATTTGCATCTTTCTTTTTAGAATTATCTCCGCCCAGTGGAGTTACGATAATTGGTTCAACTTCATCGTTTTCTACCACGGGTTTCCCTAGAGTTTTGCTCGGGTGTGCTTCTTCCGAGTCAGAGTTCCATGGTTCTCCAGACGGGTTCCCGTTATGTAACGGACGGTGTGTTGCGTCCTTGCGTGTATTGGTGAACGCGGTATACATAGCGTTTACTCGATCGAAGTTTTGGACTATGAATTGCAAGACGGGGTCATTAGGATTTGGTTCAAGAGCCGTGTTTATAGGTTCCTCTTGAATGTTTGGCGCGACGGCAGTCGTGATATTGGGACGGTCAGAGAGGTTAGCTCCGTCTTCGGCGAGTATGGGGACTGACTCGTTTCTAGTTGCCATTTTTCGATGCGAGGCGGTGGCTTTTGTCTAAAAAAGGAAAAACAAAAAATAAAAATAAAGGAAGATGTCGATCCCACGAATGGCGCCAATTGATGATACGTAAATGTGCAGATGTAGATCACGTGGGCAAACGATCAACGTGGCACTATGTCATGCGCAGGAGAGTCAAATGTTCGCCATCTATCTACGCCTATAATCTAGTATCACTAACTTAATCGAGTAATATGCGAAGACAATAACTAATAACAGAACAACGGCATGTCGTGCAAGGACATTATAAGAATATATCTCGGGTGGCGATTCCCCTTTGGTAACTCATATTCTTCATATGGTTTTACGCCACATATCTGGATTCAGAGCCGAGGTTTCAATAAGAAGGTATTGAGAATGAAATAACATTCCTTTTAGGAATATATCATTCTTATCATATGGTATTGGAATTTACTATAGAGAAAGAAGAGAATATTGGGTGCCCCCTGGAATGTTTCGATTGCCTCTATTTATAGATGGAAAGGGAATCTTAATATTCCTTTTTTATCAGATACATTTAACATGTGATTATATTTCATTCTGAATTGGAAAGAATATATTCTATTAGCGGGGCCCATAAGGAATATTTTCTATTACGAATCGAATATATTCCTTTTATCCGTTTACGAAACGAATATATTCCTTTTATCCGTTTATTAGTATATGTATGAATTCTGTGGGACCCGATGATATAGTTGGCCGGACCCATTTGTAAACATTCTATTTAATTTGATATGGTATATCATCAGAATTAGTATACATGTACTTAGAATAGTAACTTTTTTTTCATAAGCATTATAAGAAAAGAATCAAACACATATAAAAAAATAAATAATTCCTATTATTCAGTCAGTTTCAAAACTAAAAACACCATATGAATGATAAGTAATACCTAAACAATCTTAACAACAGGAACATACTTGTCCAATTCGTTCAAACCTGAAATGAAAATAAAATGATTAAAACTTGGTTTTAATCAATCAAAATCATAAAATAATACGACATCAAGCTATTTAATCTATAAAATCATTAAAAAAATACAATTAAAACCTGATCTCATTCTGTCATTCAAAATACCCCAACATTTGAATCAAGTTAATACGATATCAAGTTATCAAATAAAGAAACTTAAGATAATAAACGAAATTAACCTTCAAAAACATGTTTGTATATACGTGTATTAGGCGGCGCCACAACCGTCGTGCTCGAGACTGAAACAATAAAAAACTCTTATCTTTAAACTCTTTTGTGGAAGAAATTAAAAATGAGTCGCATGTATGTTTAAAGAGAAATCAAAAGGTTTTTGTTTAAACTTTCTCTCTATTCTCTATGCACTTTATCAGAAAGCAATCAAAAGAGAGTTTTTATTCTTATTATATTATATATTATATTTCATTATCTCGTTTTTTTTAGTATTTTTAAAAGTAAAGTTACAATTTTACAAATAAAATAAAAGAGATAAAGACATGATGTCATCGTAGCTTTTTTCATCCAATTGACATAGGCCACAATAGTAAAATTATGTAAGCAAAAACCTTCATTTAATACAATTATAGATATACGCTATGTTTGGCACGTAAGCTTACCAGAGCTTGGTTGTGACACTATTCCATGTCTCGAAGGGAGGACTCCTATTCAGTGTTACTCTGACTGCATGCGTTCGTTTAGGGACAAGTTTAGTCATCTTCTCGGCGATACTATTGTGGTATGTTGAGTTCTTATCTGTGCGTATTTACTTGCAACTATCTAGCTTATATATGAAATCAGTTACTAATGGTTTAAAGGATTTAAACTTGAAAAGGCTGTTTGGGCAATAAGTCAAGTCAATCTTGTTAATGCAATAATGACTAAAAACGTTACTTGCATTTTTCGGTCTCGCTTAGTTTTGATTACGACAATATGTAAAAACAAGCATTTACGAAAACAACGAAAAACGAATTCTTGAGTTCAAGTATTTTTCATTTTACCCATTTTCACTTAAGGTATGGATAAACAAGTACTAACCTTAATCAAGTGATCAAGTGATTTAATCTTTTCTTAAATCTCACTTTTTATTAAAAGTGACAAGTTTTTATTAAACTTTATTTTTAAGAAAATGTTTTATTAAATTAATTATTTGAAATTTGAGAATGGCATATTCTTATTCTGTTAAGAATATCCTTTCAGGATATTTTTATACCCAGATAAGACCTCCACCACTAAAGGACAAAAAGGAGCGGAGTCTAGTCCGGCGGTACCTTAGCGCCTAGGCGGTACCTTATCGATAAGGTACCGCGGGCTGTGATAAGGTACCGCGGGCAGAACTAGCCGTTGGCTCCTTTGTCCTTTAAATAGTTGGCCATTCTCAGCTTTTCACCTCACCTCTTTTGCACATTCATTTCCAGATTCAAACCCCTTCTTTAATCACTCAAATCTTTGATCATTTGTTTGATTATTACTTGTTTAAGAAGTGAATCTTGTTCTTCCATCTCTTCCTCCCCAAGTGCAAAGAGAAGAACACTATCCTAGTGAAGTGTTGAGTCCACCACCAAAGATCTATTGAAGATCAATTTTTATATACTTGTAGTTGTGTCATAGTTGTGAAGATCCAAGTAGTTGTGTCTATTTGGAAGTTGTGTATGTACTAAGTAGAGTTGTGTAGATTGGTCCTAGCTACGATTAGGGCTCGACTTTTAGCTTAGAGTCGGAAATTGGTTAAGCGACGTGTACGGTTTTCTCCACCATAAGGAGCTTGTTGTGTAGTGAACTCTCGAGTAAGGAGTACTCGAGGAGTGGAGTAGGAACGAGGAGTGAGCTTTGTTGCCGAACCACTATAAATCCTTGGTGTTCGGTTTGATCTTTCTTTACCCTTAACTCTTTACATTCCTTATTACTTTTTGCATATACATGTGTTAATATTAGATTAGCTACACTATCATTCTTTATTCTTTGTGGATATATTTTTGTTAGTATTAGTTTAGCTACACTATCATTCTTTATTCTTTGTGGATATATTTTTGTTAGTATTAGTTTAGCTACACTATCATTGTTCATATTTGTGCATAAGAAGATTTCACACATTTCCTCAAGCCTAAGTTTTTGAAAAAGGATTTTTGGAAACCATATCTTTAACAAGTAAATTTTAAGAAACTATTCAACCCCCCTTCTAGTTTCTACAATTGGTATCAGAGCGGATTGCTCAAGCATTTTTAAAGTATATTGTATTTTAAATCTTGAATCGATCTATGGATTCCAACAAGTACCTAGAAGGGCAATCTATGCAAAGACCACCACTTTTTGAAACCGATAGTTTTATTTATTGGAAAAATAGATTTGAAACTTATGTGAAATCAAAAGATTTAGATCTTTGGCATGTTATTACCAATGGTGATTTTTTACCCTTTCAATTTAATGAAGTTTCTAAAACAAAAGAATTAGTCACTTTTGACAAAGCTAATGATGATACTAAAAAGAAACTTTCAAAAATAATGAGGCTAAAATGGTGATTTATAATGCTTTGCCTAAGAAAGAGTATGAAAGAATTTTTATGTGTGAAACCGCTAAAGATATTTGGAACACTCTTTTAGTAACCCACCAAGGTAATAGCCAAGTCAAAGAAAGTAAAATCGATCTTCTTGTCCAACAATATGAACAATTTGTCATCTTAGAAGATGAAACTATTAATAGTGCATTTGCTAGGTTTAACACCATTATTACTAGTCTAAAAGCACTTGATGAAGGTTTTTCTAGCAAGAACAATGTTAGGAAGTTTCTAAGGGCCTTACATCCAAAGTGGAGAGCAAAAGTCACGGCTATTGAAGAGTCAAAAGATCTCTCAACTTTATCACTCGATGAACTCATAGGAAACTTGAAGGTTCATGAGATGATAATTTTGAAGGACTCGGAATTAGTAAAAACCAAGAGTGAAAGGAAATCTCTTGCACTTAAAGCCAAGAAGGCACAAAGTGACCATGATAGTTCCTCAGAAAGTGATGACGAGGAGTATGCATTAGCGGTGAGAGATTTCAAGAAGTTCTTCAAGAGACGAGGTCAACACGTTAGGCAACCAAACTATGACAAGAAACCATTGTCAAAGAATCGGTTTGTCAAGAACAAAAAAGGTGATAGGAGTTGCTTTAGATGTGGTGATCCAAATCACTTCATTGGTGATTGTCCAAAGCCCGCTCGTGATAAGAACCACACGGCATTCGTTAGTGGCGCTTGGAGCGATAGCGGCGAAGATGATGATGACAACCCCAAAGAGGAGAAATGTCTTATGGCTCACACTTCTAAAGAGGTACATTCCGAAACCGAATATTATAGCTATGATAGTTCCACTTTAGATGATATTGAATTTGAAGGCAAATATGATAGCTTACACAAACTTAGTCTTAAATTCATAGAAAAGAATAAAACCTTAAAATCAACCAAAACTAAGCTTGAAAATGAGATCAATGAACTTAGGGAGAAATTGACTAAACTTGAGAAAAACAAAGAGGTTGATTTAGGTTGCTTAAGTTGTGAGAAACTTAGATTAGAGAATGATGATCTTAAGAGCACCTCTATTAAATTGGAAAAGTTCATGAAAGGTACTAGTGCTCTTGATGATATGTTAAACAAACAAGTTCATTCTAAGGAAAAACTTGGTCTAGGTTTTAACTCAAATGAAGCCTCAACTAGTGAACCAAAACAAGTCAGGTTTTCACAGAAAACACCCTCTGGACGCGGTTCCACATCTTATGGCGCGGTTCCTTATCACTATGGAACCGCGGCCATAGATAAGGTACCGCGGCCAGAAGTTGAATTTTGTGAAAATTCTGAACTTTCTGAAAAATCTAAGTTAAATGAAAAACCAAAGCATCTTACTGTTAATAAGGTTCAATTACCCATACTTGACGATAATGCTATTAGTAAGTTCTATAAGCCGTTAAGTAAACCTCTCATGGGAAATAGAAGTTTATCTAGATTATCTTCTACTCCACCTAGAGTACTGAATGACTCTAAGCCTAGAAATAGAACGACAACGCCTACAAGAGATAATCAAAACAACTCTCGAACTAGAAGTAAAACTCCAACACCTAGAAAGAATAATAATAACTCTAAACCTAGATCAAACACACCTAGGAGAAGTAATAAACAACAAAATGGTTACATGAATTACTACCCTCCTCCATTTTGTTCTCCATGGGGAATCCCCACCTCATTCATTCATCCCAACCAAATGCAAGGGATGTTTGGAACTAACAATTTTGGACCCATGAGATATTGGGGACCAAATGTTTGATCTTGTGTAGTGTTACCTAGATATGCTTGGGAATTGATTTGGAGCCCGATGAGTGGATTAAGGATAGTGGATGTTCTAAACACATGACGGGTAATCGAAGTTTGTTCTCTCATTACAAAGCATATGATGGAGGTAACGTCACATTTTCTAGTAGTCTATGTGGTAATATCATTGGCAAAGGTACGGTTTCTCTTGACTCCATGACCATTGAAAATGTTGAGCACGTAGATAACTTAGGTTTTAACCTTTTAAGTATAGGTCAAATTTGTGATAATAAGTGTAAGGTCATCTTTTCGGAACATGACAGTGAAATCGTAAAAGATGGAAAAGTCATTGGAAAAGGTGTTAGAAAGCATGGGCTTTATGTCATGAAGGTTAATAAGAAGTCAAAAGACAACATATGTCTTGCGACTATAGATGATAGTTCTACTCTTTGGCATAGGAGATTAGGTCACGCTAATATGCGTTTAATTCAATCTTTAGTCTCTAAGGAGTTGGTAAGACACCTCCCCAAGATTAAGTTTGATAGTCACTTTTGTGATGCTTGCAAAGTTGGAAAGCAAGTTCACTCAAGTCACAAAGCCAAGAATTTGGTTTCGACCTCTCGGTGCTTAGAGCTCCTACATATGGATCTCTTTGGACCTTCCGCCATACGGAGTTATGGAGGTAACCTTTATACCCTAGTTATAGTTGACGACTATTCTAGATTCACTTGGACTAGATTTTTGACATCTAAGAATGAAGCTTTCGATCATTTCGAAATCTTTAGTCGAAGAATTCAAAATCAACTAGGATGTTCAATTGTTTCTATTAGGACGGATCATGGTAGGGAATTTGATAATGAAGTGCAATTTGGTGCCTTTTGTGAAGCTCATGGTATTACCCATAACTTCTCGGCTCCTCGCACTCCACAATCAAATGGGGTAGTTGAAAGGAAGAATAGGACTCTCCAAGAGATGAGTTGGACGATGTTAAATGAGCAATCATTGCCTCAAAAGTATTGGTGCAATGCCGTAGATACATCGACTTATATTCTCAACCGAATTCTTATTCGACCTTTCCTAGGAAAGACCCCCTATGAGATTCTTAAAGGTAAGAAACCCTCATTAGAATAACTTAGGGTGTTTGGAAGCAAGTGCTTTATCCTCAACACCAAAGACTACCTTACCAAGTTTGACCCAAAGTCTTACGAAGGTATCCTTTTAGGTTATTCCCAAACTAGTAAGGCCTACATAGTCCTAAATAGAACCTCAGGGGTTATTGAAGAATCACTCAACGTAACCTTTGATGAAACCCCTCCTTCACCTAAGACACCACCATTGGTTGATGATGACTTGGATGAATTAGAAGTAGTTAAAGCCAAAGAGGTTAGAAAAATAGGAGTTGAAGACCTTAGTGTTGAAAAGGAAGTAAACATTAAGGAGTCTAGGGATCATACTCTCAATAATGTCATTGGTGACTTAAATCAAAGGACCCTAAGATCTTAAGTCCAAAATCAAATCAACTTCTTTTGTTTTGTCTCCTTGATTGAACCTAAGAATGTTAAAGAAGCCTTGACGGATGAGAGTTGGGTCATTGCGATGCAAGAAGAATTGAATCAATTCGTTGCCAATGATGTTTGGGAACTTGTTCCTCCACCTAGAAGTTCTACCATTATAGGAACCAAATGGGTATTTAGGAATAAGCTAGATGAGAATGGTGTTGTGTCTCGTAACAAGGCTAGACTTGTAGCTCAAGGCTATAATCAACAAGAAGGGATTGATTATGACGAGACATATGCACCGGTAGCTAGATTAGAATCAATTAGAATCCTTTTAGCCTACGCTTGTGCCTTAGATATTAAGCTTCAACCAATGGATGTAAAGAGTGCATTTCTTAACGGTTTGATCAATGAGGAGGTATATGTGGCTCAACCTCCCGGCTTCATTGATTTTGAGAAACCGGACCATGTTTACAAGCTTAAGAAAGCACTTTATGGACTCAAACAAGCACCCAAAGCTTGGTATGATAGACTTAAAGCGTTTCTTGTTAAACATGAGTATACCATGGGTATGGTAGACAATACACTCTTTACAAAGAAGAAAGGTTCTCACCTCATAATCGTACAAATATATGTTGATGACATTATATTTGGCTCAACTTGTCAAGAATTGTGTGATGACTTTGCCAAAATCATGCATGATGAGTTTGAAATGAGTATGATGGGAGAACTTAACTTCTTTTTAGGACTCCAAATTAAACAAATGGACGATGGTATTTTCTTTAGTCAATCTAAGTATGCTAAAGAAATGCTAAAGAAATTTGGATTAGAAGAATCTAGACCAATGAAGACCCCTATGGCCTCGGATACTAAACTCACCGTAGATGATGATTGTGAGTCGGTAGACAACACCAAATATAGAGGTATGATTGGTAGTTTGTTGTACCTAACGGCAAGTCGACCGGATATCATGTTTAGTGTTTGCCTTTGTACTCGCTTCCAAGAGGCTCCCAAAACCTCTCACCTTGAAGCGGTTAAGCGTATCTTCCGATACATTAAAGGCACTATACATTTAGGATTATGGTATCCTAAAGGGACCGGCGTAGAAACCATTGTCTACGCGGACTCGGATCATGCGGGAGACTATGTGGACCGGAAAAGCACTAGTGGAGTTTGTACCTTCATGGGTTGTTGTTTAACTTCTTGGTTCTCCAAGAAACAAACCGCTCTTGCCATATCCACCACGGAAGCCGAGTATGTGAGTGCCGGTAAAGCATGCCAACAAGCTCTATGGATGAAGCAAGCGCTTGTTGATTACGGGATTTCTCTTGATGATGTTCCCATCATGTGCGATAATAAAGGCGCTATAGACCTAAGAAAGAATCCCGTGCAACATTCGCGAACCAAACACATAGAAATTAGACACCATTTCCTTAGGGATAATGTTCAAAAGGGGAACATTACTATTGAAAAGGTGCCCTCCGAGGACAACTTAGCCGATATCTTCACTAAGCCGCTTAAGAGGGAACCTTTCAATTACTTGCGTCTAGGTCTAGGATTAATGGAACATCTTCCTTAAATTCCTTTCTTATTGTGTGTTTTCTATTACGTTTTTGAGTTCTTGAGTCTTCTAAAATTCTTTTGAAAAATCTTCTCATCTCCTTTTCAAAACTCTCAAAGTCTCTTTCGAAAATGGTTGAGAAATTCGTTTGACATTGTTAATTCAATCTAAAAACGATTTTTCATAGATTCTCGCTATTAATATAGAGCTTACATAATTCATATGTATGATTCTCTCAAACATAGCAAGAACAAGATTGAATCATGGAGGATCATTGTGTCATGACTTAAGGTCTTGTCTTACACACCTCCTACATTGATTTTTTTATCCATGTATTTTGGTCAAATCTCTATTTGGTAAGTTTGCATATGTTTTCTTTGTATATCTTTGCTTTTAAGCATATCCCTATGATAAGTTAGACTAGAAAAATAAGATTTGCTGAAAATCTTCCTCCAAACACCAAACCCTGCTTCTGCAGGCGGTTCCTTATGTGAACCGCGGTACCTTATTGATAAGGTACCGCCACCCTAGATAAGGAACCGCCTACAGTGGCCTTCCTTTTTCGGGTTTTTGTCTGAAACTCCAGATTTACTCCAACATTTTTGAGAATCTTTGTTTCAAACCCTTTGACCACCCCAAAAATACCCTAAGCCTTCCTTATTTAAACCATAAGCATTTTGCATTACTTCACATCCAAAATGTCTTATTCCCCCAATGAAAGCCTTGAATCTCTTCCATTTTCTCCAATTGCTTTCAATCCAAACCCTCCCAAGAACACTCTTAATCACATTTCTTCTACCAAGAATGTTGATTGTGGAACTTCTTTTCTTCCACCACCACCCTTTAGTGTTCTTCCTCCTTCTCATGATAATGTCATGCACCATGGAACATATTGTCATTGTTGTCAATATCAACATCTTTCTATGGCACACATCTATGAGGAGTTGAGCTACATCAAGAGTCTCTTAATCAAGCCTCCTCTTCACTTTGATTATGAGATCTCCAACAAGCCACCACCACCACCCTCAGCTATTACCTTGTCTTTCATATAAGCATTGATTGCTTATCCTCAAGACACCAAATTCAAGCAAATCTTAGAATTCTAGAATAACTAGGATTATATTTATGCTTTTGGCTTGTTTCTTTTTCCATACTTCTTTGTATGATGTTTCTTTAGTAACCTATCTTGGATCTTTGTCTTTGTGTTTTCTTCTTTTTTAATTTTCTTTTTGTGACCTATTGCTATATATTGTTGGTTGTTTCTTTTGTTCAACTAACCATTCTATGTAGCTAGTCACCATATCTCGATTCCTCGGTGCCCCAAGCTAGGGGGAGTAAGCACCAAGGGGGAGTCTTTGCAAAGTCCGTTTCTTCAACACCGGATTACGCAACCTTTTTGCTTCGACAAAGGGGGAGAAATGAATAAACTCGTCTTCGAAAATCTTGTTTTTGTGTGATTGAGTTTATGTATTTTCGGAATCAAAAAGGGGGAGATTGTTAATGCAATAATGACTAAAAACGTTACTTGCATTTTTCGGTCTCGCTTAGTTTTGATTACGACAATATGTAAAAACAAGCATTTACGAAAACAACGAAAAACGAACTCTTGAGTTCAAGTATTTTTCATTTTACCCATTTTCACTTAAGGTATGGATAAACAAGTACTAACCTTAATCAAGTGATCAAGTGATTTAATCTTTTCTTAAATCTCACTTTTTATTAAAAGTGACAAGTTTTTATTAAACTTTATTTTTAAGAAAATGTTTTATTAAATTAATTATTTGAAATTTGAAAATGGCATATTCTTATTCTGTTAAGAATATCCTTTCAGGATATTTTTATACCCAGATAAGACCTCCACCACTAAAGGACAAAAAGGAGCGGAGTCTAGTCCGGCGGTACCTTAGCGCCTAGGCGGTACCTTATCGATAAGGTACCGCGGGCTGTGATAAGGTACCGCGGGCAGAACTAGCCGTTGGCTCCTTTGTCCTTTAAATAGTTGGCCATTCTCAGCTTTTCACCTCACCTCTTTTGCACATTCATTTCCAGATTCAAACCCCTTCTTTAATCACTCAAATCTTTGATCATTTGTTTGATTATTACTTGTTTAAGAAGTGAATCTTGTTCTTCCATCTCTTCCTCTCCAAGTGCAAAGAGAAGAACACTATCCTAGTGAAGTGTTGAGTCCACCACCAAAGATCTATTGAAGATCAATTTTTATATACTTGTAGTTGTGTCATAGTTGTGAAGATCCAAGTAGTTGTGTCTATTTGGAAGTTGTGTATGTACTAAGTATAGTTGTGTAGATTGGTCCTAGCTACGATTGGAGCTCGACTTTTAGCTTAAAGTCGGAAATTGGTTAAGCGACGTGTACGGTTTTCTCCACCATAAGGAGCTTGTTGTGTAGTGAACTCTCGAGTAAGGAGTACTCGAGGAGTGGAGTAGGAACGAGGAGTGAGCTTCGTTGCCGAACCACTATAAATCCTTGGTGTTCGGTTTGATCTTTCTTTACCCTTAACTCTTTACATTCCTTATTACTTTTTGCATATACATGTGTTAATATTAGATTAGCTACACTATCATTCTTTATTCTTTGTGGATATATTTTTGTTAGTATTAGTTTAGCTACACTATCATTCTTTATTCTTTGTGGATATATTTTTGTTAGTATTAGTTTAGCTACACTATCATTGTTCATATTTGTGCATAAGAAGATTTCACATATTTCCTCAAGCCTAAGTTTTTGAAAAAGGATTTTTGGAAACCATATCTTTAACAAGTAAATTTTAAGAAACTATTCAAACCCCCCTTCTAGTTTATACAGATCTTATTCTAAGGTCCATTAGCTTTTTAAGCTATCATATTAATTTGGTTTATGGGGAATGCGTATAGGAAATTCAAGTTGGAAGGGGCCAGCTGGAGAGCTTAGATATCCATCATACCCAGAGAAAGACAGAGTATGGAGATTCCCAGGGATTGGAGCCTTCCAATGTTACGATAAGGTAGATTTAGATGCTGCATATGTTATTTTTATGTATGTTGTGGCATCAATGCTTACATGATCAATGTTTTATATTGCAGTATATGATGAATAACTTACAAGCTGCAGTTGAGAGCTATGGCAAGCCAAAATGGGGTAGCACAGGTCCCACAGATGCTGGTGAGTACAACAATCAACCTATCTTGTATAGACTTTGGTCCTTGTTAAAATGTACAAAATACAATGAAGCATATTCAAGTTATGAGTGAAACTAATATTGATAGAATATTTGGCAATCGATGATTGTATTCTTTTCATACAAAATGTAGATATACCGTAGATATGTTTACATTGACTTCTCGATGGTTTTTTTATTTTTGTATAGTATGACGTATCGTTCAAAAGAGAATATGCGCGCTCACAATCAAGGGGGCTATGGGCGATGTTAGTCGGCTTTGAGTCAACCGGCTACACATTCATTCACTTACGTTCTTCTCTTTCAAGTTATTTGAATTCAAGTTAGTCGGGTTCAGATCAACTTGGCTAATCTAAATATGAGTAAATGTAATAAAAGTTCAAAATTGTACTCGTTAAAATAGAAAATAATTAGTATTTGGCTTGATCCGAATAACCCGGCCCAGATGGCTCAATCGAGTTCGAACGTCATCTGTCTCGATATAGAAATTCAAAATCACGTGAGAGTATTCCGAGAGTATATAAAGGACTGAATAGTTTTTTTTGTCCCAGATCGGTTTGTGGAGTATAATGGACTTGAGAAAAGCTTCTATAAAGATGGTAAAGTGTATTAACATCAAGCATTTTTGACGATATGTTAAATTAAGGTTTCATTTGATGTTGAACCATTGGACTGAACAAAATAACGAGACTGAACCGATCGGATCGAACCGAACATTTCGGTCCGATCCTCGATCGAGAGTGCTGGACCAAATCGATTTTATCCGATTTATCAACCGTGATGAGGTTTATGTTTGGAGTCGTGTTTGCCTTTCTCGAACTCATTTGAAGGTTTAGGAGGTTTGCTTACGTGTTTCGGTTTTGATGGAGCTTGAATAAGCTTACTTCTTACTCTTCACACTTAATCACTAGCTTGAAATTTAGCCACGATTATTGTCAGCGATACTAGACCGAAGCGGATTTAATTTGGTCCAAACACGATACCGAGAACCGGACAAAAATATCTGGTCCATGGCTATGTCGGTTTGATCTTTGGTCTAACCTACGAAGCATAAGGGTCAATTTTGTTCAAGACTGAACCGGATCGAAAACCGAATTTAAAAGAAAGGACGGTATGAGAACTGAACTGGAATATGTTTGCTTCAATTGGGTCTTGGGCCCCTAAATCAAAGTAAGTAACTGAATTCGAGATTAATTAGCAACGGATATTTGAGGCTTGAGCCTTGGTGTAGCAATTGAAGTTATAAAGCCCAATAATAGTTGCAACAAATGTTCGGTTGTAGAAACTAGAAAGATGTTAGCAAAATCAAATTTAAAAACTCACAAACTGGAAGCTCAAATCAAACAATGTTTGAGACTACAGATTATAAGCTCAAATGTTATTGAAAACTCTCATAGTAACTATAGCACTTCAAGCTTCGCTTATCTACCAATGTGGGACAAAATATAACTGATTCATCTCCAACTAAATTTTGAACACATAGCCTTTTAAATCAGCTATGTATAGAATGATCGTCTCTCTTAAAAGCGTTACTAGAGTTAAACGGTTGAGTGGTCTATAGTAGATGATATACAAGAAGAGCATTTGTGTTATAAACGAGATACAAATTCTTTTTTGTGGCACAAGGATATTGCATCATGCGCCTCATACGGACTTTCACGATTTCTCTTTTAATTCTATTATTAGTTGTAGTATGATATAGGTACTAACTTGTTTTTCTTGTGACTCTTTTCGCTGCTTAAGACCTTCCTTATTAAAACGCTTGATACTGGATGTATTATTATCTTGAGAATGGGATCGAAGACAAACCAAGGGAAACTAATACGGATTTGTTTTCACGAATGTTTATGCATACATGGCTCACTTCTTATTTTTACTTTTGTTTTCATTTGATCCTTGTATCTGGTAAACATATACGTACTTGTGGTGAAGGGCTTTTTCTTAAGCTACACCTTATGTATGTCTTCTGTGATACCCCTGAGTTGCCAACGACAACGTTGTCAATTGATGTATATGTATGTTTTGCTGTAAAAAATGTTGGAAAATATTTTGCAAAATATGGTTTTTGCAATACTTTGGACATAATTTTATATATGTATATGTTATATATATTCGTAATACTTAGTAGCTTTGCGTTCTCCTCGAAGAGAGCTTCGCAACGAGCTAAAGTATGTCCAATATGTAGTTAATATGAATGAGATATCGTGTCTCAAAGTGAGTTACGCGAAACACAATATTTGGAAAATATTTTGTCCCGCATCGCTTGAAACATGAAGTGAAAACATGTTTATAAGGAAATCCTAGTTTCTACCCTATAATATTCATTTGTGGGTTTTTACTCCCACGCCTACGCGCGCAGGGGGGGGGGGGTTGCAGAAAGTGAGATTTCTAGGCCAAAAACGGGTTCGAAGCTTCTGAACTTGTGCACGAGTGCACGACCTGCGGACACGAATGAAGCTCCGATAACTGACTTGGGTGTGGGCAGATTTCGGTATCTCTTTTGCTGCGAATTCAGATTTTTCCAGAAAAATTATATACATCTATTTTAGGAATAGATATAGACTTTCTTATTAAGTCATGACAGAATTTTCCTGTGTATGTATAATATATGCAAATCGTGTTTATTTTTAACAGATTTGTATGTCAGATTATTTTAGAAGCATATATTCTGTCTTGGTGACCAAGACATGAATTGGCTATAAAATAAACCATTCTCATTCAGTGTTCATCATCAGAAAAAACACAGTTTTTACTACTCCATTACCAGACGATTTTTTCCAGCAGTTATTGATCAGAAACACGCAGAAGGCTTCCGTGATCTTTCAGGCAAGTTTGTCTAGTCCGGCTGTACAACAGCTTTGGACGTTGTACCCTGGTAAACAGACGGCGAATCTGTTTTAAGGGAAGCGTGTTAAACACGTGCCTCGTCTCTAGATTCTTACAGCTTTCAATTTATTTGTTATTTGAGTCTATTCTTTGTTTTTCTGTTAATTTTATTATTATTTTTAATAAAAGTATACACCGTTTTCCACAAAAAAAACTTGTGGTATACTGTTGGTCGGGAAAGTGACCAAACTAGTGTGACACAAATTTTGAAGTTGGTATAAAAAGATATGAACAATTAGCAAGATGCAACCACTGCACGACCTTGACCTTTTGTTTTGGTGCATCAGGATGATGACTCGAGAGCTTTCCCTTCGATATTTTTTCTTGTTATAAAAGAGATGAACAATAATCATGTTTATGGGATGAAAGGTATTCTGTTATAAGATCCATATATTCCTTTTACGACACAAAATTTGGTTCTAACAAAGCTCTAAGGCACCTTCGTATCAGGACTCTTTTATTTGTACTAAAACTGGTCTTTATGCAGCATATGATGCTATTATTGAAAACATCATTTTGGTCTCATTCATGTGTCCCAATACTGTAAGCAACAAGACATACACACGTCAAGGATCACGTGTCTTGGCTTAAGCATATCAGCCTCTTCCTGGTATGCAAAATTTATGTATTTCTTCCTGCTTGTTTGTCACATAAACTTCAGGTATTTAAAAGCCCCATTAGCATTAATATCTTGTCAAAATTGAGAATGTCTTCACCTTACTTGGTGAGTGACACTGATTTTCTGCATTGTTATGACTTTGTAAGGAATAAAAATATGTGTTGTTTTGGTTTGGGTTACATTTCCATGTATTGATGATTATTTTCGCTTTAATTTCAGAAGGCTCGTAAAGGAAATACTTGTCTCATCTTCAGGATGTTAAAGGTTCTTGGACTTCACGGTCTCACAACCATCTATCTCGTTTTTCTTGCACACATATGGTACATTTGCAGGCTTGGCCAAGAGTCATGTTGTTGTCGACATACGCTTATATGCACTTATGCCATTTTTCTTGCACTTTTTTGTGGAAGTAAGATTTGTTAAAATGTTAATTGTCCCACATCGACAAGCAAAGAAAAACTGGGTGAAGAGAAGATTCTTTAAATCTGGGAGGTGCATTGAAATTATTTACATTTCATAAACTTGAGTTTATTATTATATGCTTATAGTTTTAGATGCCCGGCCTGTGTTCAACTAGCAAAACTCGTTCTTTCCTTGTTCGCTATGCGAGGTCTCTTATTAGGTGTCTATTGCTTTTTGGTATCTGAGGGTTTCTCAGATCAACAATTTGATTTAATTTGATACCATAACTTAAACAATCTGGCACTCATTAATGTAATAAAAAAAATCACAAATCACGCTTTCTTGTTAAATACTCACGTATATGTAAAAATAACATCAAATTGGTCACGTATATTGTTACGTATATAAAGGAATTGAAGAAAAAATTTGTCCCACGTCGACTTGTGGAGAAAAATGAACTGGAGTGAGGCTTCTATAAATGTTACGGTGTACATAAACATTTTGTGTTTATATTACAAATTTGGTGGTCTCATACATTGATAACATACGTATGTTGTGTCAACAACGGTCAAGTACACATTTCTTAACTATGGAATTTTATATTTACGGCTTTCGATTTTCGAGTTTTAGTTTGGCTCAGTTTGGTTTCGACAAAACTCAAGAAAAACACATCCAAACCGTCGTCTAAACCAAACTAACGGACACAAAACCAAGACCGGTCGAGTCACTTTTGTCAGAAGCAAGTATATGGGAATGTTTTGTTGATGCCAGTGTCATAGTTTCGCCCAGGTTCATATGTGTTTTCTTATTTTTCCACGTGGTCCTGGTTCAAGTAATAGCATTGGTGTTTATAGCACTGGTCTTTGCATCATGTTTTGTGGTTTAGTTGTAGTATTTACGTATGTTTCAGCGATCTAGTGTTTTAGTAATAGTTTTTCTTTTTTTTCTACGCTTTTAACTAGTATACATATAACTTGCCAATTCTTGTCATATTGCATAAATTAGACTCTAATGTGATACCAATGGGGCAAAATGAAGTAACAGCTCTTTTTGGTTGGTTATTACTCTAACATGTGTTGGTTATTAACATCTGTATCTAGGCTGTAGCTACAAATCCAAATCCAGTTTCCTTGTGATTTAACTTAGTATAGAGATGTACAAACATAGTGGTCAGCCCTATCCGTGACTCGTTTAGTTAGTTATAAGAAATTACCCATTTTGACCTGTAACATTGCATGCAAATTGAGCTCTAAGTCAATAGTGATTAGTATTCAGAAGTATTTAGATCACTTCAATCTACAAGTTACGATGGCCTTGTACTATTTTGGGCAACAAATAGTATTCTTGTTGACGTATGTTTGATTGTCTTTCACGTAAACCTCATGTATTAAAAAAAACCCATCAACGGAAATGTATTGTCTGAATTGAGGATTTCTTCACGCTACGTAGTGATCGAGTGACACTGATTTCTTGCATTGTTATGACTTTGTAAGGAATATAAATATGTGTTGTTTTGGTTAGGGTCACATTTCCATGTATTGATGTTTATTTGCGATTACAGAAGGCTCATGGAGGATATACTTGTCTCACCTTTTGTATGTTAAAGATTCCTGGCCTTCATGGCCTTGAAACCATCTATGTCATGTGTTTCTTGCACTTCATGTAAGATTATGACATGCTATTAGTATGTCATTATCATCCAATATTTGAATTGTAGGTTACATGCACATAAGTGTAGTCAAATAATTCAATATTATGTGTGAATGCTCCTAATGGTACATAAAGTCTTAACCGCTTTTGTTTGACTAGTATTGATTATATCTAGTCCTCTCTCTACTCAACACACACACACACACACACAAGTAGAATAACATAGCTATCCATCAAGCTCTCTACACTTAGGTTGGGTCAAGGGAGAGAAACTAAATAGGTTCAAAGGGTTGCCTACATCATGTCAACATCCGGTATGTCATTCTCTTTCATCTTATCTATGTGATTATTATCTTATTCTAAGATCTTGTGGCATAATTTTGACAACCACGGTTTTGAGCTTCGTCACTTAGTTTTATTTTGTCCATATTTCGTGGAATACGTGTCTTTATGTGTCTATTAGTTATGTGGTGTGAATAGAGTGTGGTTTGGACATCGTTTTCGGGTACGGGGTACCATGTGAGTGAAACGATGTGTAATGTTTTCATGTTCATGAGCTCACATAGTAGTGACTATGAAATATGATGGTGTTATTTAATGGTTTTACGTATACGTATATGTATTATAGAAAATCGTATTTTTACGATTTAGGGTTGTGCATTTAGGGGTCTCGGATGAGCTATTTAGTCACGGGAATACTTACGGGATGGTTTTAAGTCATTCAGGACTTAATTATATAGTTTATTTCATATTCTAAGAGTTTTTATAAAACTGTATATTTTTACGTCTTTTACGGTATACGCGTAAATTTGACTAGTTTTACGGTTTTGAGGTTTTGGAGGTTTTTGGAGCTGAAATAAATTAAGGTAAATTAAGGTAATATAATTAATACATTAAGTAATAATAAAAAGAGACTAAAAATAAAAAAATAATAAAGGGGGTCGGTTTGGACGACGCAAGGAAGGCGTGTTAGGTGTGGAACCTGATGTTCCACTGCAACCCGGTAACGGCCCCCCACAAAGCCCCTTGTTCCCAATGAAACTTGTTAAACCCTGTTCTGAAACAACGGGACAGAAGGTAAAGGGACCGTGAGTTCGTTGTAGGAAACGTTGCATGTCATCAAACTTGACAGATTTGCAAATGTTGCTGGGATTTTGCCCGTTAGCTGATTGTTATTCAGTAGCAGATTCTCAAGCAATATCAAATTCCCGAGCTGTGATGGTATCGGTCCCGAAAGGTTATTGTGACTTAAGTTCAAAGCAATTTGTAGGCTCGTGAGGGACCCGATCTCAGGCGGTATGGGTCCTGATAAAAAATTACCGCCCATCTGAAGCTCGGTTAATCTTGAGAGGTTGATGGGCCCGGAGAGTTTCTTTTGTGAAATCAAGAGTAACTCGAGCTGGAAAAGAGAGCCTGGTTGACTCAGAATATCGTACGAAAACCAGTTGTTACTAAAATCAAGTCTTTGAAGCATCTGACAATGCAGTATCCTAGCTGGTATACTTCCGGTTAACAAATTCGACGAAATATTAATCGTGACCAAATGAACAAGTATCTCAATCTCATTAGGTAAATTTGACGAAAAATAATTACCCGAAAGATCGAGCCTTTGCAGCTTTTTGCAGTTCCCTATTTCCTTCGTGATCGGGCCACTTAACCTGTTTTGACCGAGTTCAATAGCTGAGAGGTTTGCTAAGTTACACAACGACGAAGGGAAGCTGCCCGTGATCTTGTTATTACTTAACCAGAGCTGAACTAATGATTTGCAGTTAATAATCCCATTGGGGATATTTCCATACAAATCATTTGATTCAAGATTTAGTAACATTAAGTTACCATGCCTGCACGCGTAAGGCGGGATCTTCCCGGTTAATGCATTGGCTGAAAAGTCAACCACCCAAAGACGGTTGAATAGCCCGAGCCTTTAAGGAATGGTGCCATTTAACGAGTTGCTAAAGAGCTGGAGGTGATACATTTTTGGCAGATACTGAAAACCAGATGGGATGGGCCCTGTGAGGGCGTTTATGGAAATATCGAGTTTCGTTAAGTTTTTCAAGTTACTGAGCTCGTTTGGTATGACCCCGTGAAGCTGGTTTTCGAACAGATAAAGCAATGTAAGGCCTTTAATTCGACTAAACTCAGTTGGGATCTCGCCTACCAAATAATTTTCTGAAAAACCGATTTCTGTAGCAAACGAAAGATTGCCAGTCAGTATACTACCCATCATACCATTTTGCCCCGCCCTAAACGTCGTTAAATTCTTAAGGTTTCCAATAGAATGAGGTATAGATAGAATATTAGTGTAAGCCACGGAATTCAACCAAAAACAAGTGACATGTTTATATTGGGTTAACTCCAAGTCCAAGTAATCTCAAAATAGCCCAGACTACAACAACCCAAGGCCCATTTTAGTCTAAAAACCCTAATCCACACCTCCCCTTCATAACCCTCAATTCAGAACCTTAAAAAAAACAGCTAACTGCTTATATGCTTACTTTTATACGAGTAGCAGAGATAAGCAGGATTGCTTATTTATTATGAGTAGCTAATTACTTATTTTTGAAGAACATACAAGTATATAAGCCCCTAACTCAATGGTCCATTCCTATGATGTTTGCGACGAAATGAATATAAATATGAAGTGTGAGCTTACCAGGGGCTATGTAGCCGTAGGAACCCGCAACTGCAGACATGGACTTAGACTGAGGCATGTCAATCACTTTAGCCAGGCCGAAATCACCCACATGAGCTTCATCATTCTCGTCAAGTAAGATATTATTCGACTTAATATCCCTATGGATAATCCTCGGTTTACAATCATGGTGTAGATAAGCAAGACTTTGAGCTGCCGCAAGAGCAATTGTATACCTCGTTGGCCAATTCAGTTGACACGATGAACAATTATGAAGTGATTCCCCCAAACTACCCCTCGACATATACTCGTATAATAACAAATTAGATTCTTGGTAAAAACAATAACCGTAAAGCTTCACAATGTTACGATGCCTTATCTTTCCTAACGTTAGTATTTCCGCTTGAAAACTATTTTCAATGTTGTTCCCTTCACGATTCGAAGCAAACTTTTTGACAGCAATTGTTTTTCCTGAACTCATAACCGCTTTATAAAATGTCCCAACGGCTCCTCTTCCGATAACATAACTGTCGTGAAAGTTCCGTGTTGCTCAACCAGCTCTTGGAATTTGAAACCGTCTTTAGGCGGGAAATATATATCTGATGAAACCGGGGACGATTCTGCTGTTTCTTGGTCTACTGATGTAACATTGTGTGTAACGCCTTTTTTCATTAGATATAAAATAACTGCGATTAAAACAAGTGAAACCCCACCTATGGCACCCACGATTATTGTAACTAATTTGCTTCGAGAGTTATCATCACTATCGAAAGAAGGCGTGTCAGGTGTGGAACCTGATGTTCCACTACAACTCGGTAACGGCCCCCCACAAAGCCCCTTGTTCCCAATGAAACTGGTTAAACCCATGTTTTGAAACAACGGGACAGAAGGTAAAAGGACCGTGAGTTCGTTGTAGGAAACGTTGCATGTCATCAAACTTGACATATTTGTAAATGTTGCTGGGATTTTGCCCGTTAGCTGATTGTTATTCAGTAGCAGATTCTCGAGCAATATCAAATTCCTGAGCTGTGATGGTATCGGTCCCGAAAGGTTATTGTGACTTAAGTTCAAAGCAATTTGTAGGCTCGTGAGGGACCCGATCTCAGGCGGTATGGGTCCTGATATAAAATTACCGCCCATTTGAAGCTCGGTTAATCTTGAGAGGTTACCAAAAGCAGACGGGATGGGCCCGGAGAGTTTGTTTTGTGAAATCAAGAGTAACTCGAGCTGGAAAAGAGAGCCTAGTTGACTCGGAATATCGTACGAAAACTCGTTGTTACTAAAATCAAGTCTTTGAAGCACCTGACAATGCAGTATCCCAGCTGGTATACTTCCGGTTAACAAATTCGACAAAATATTAATCGTGACCAAGTGAACAAGTTTCTCAATCTCATTAGGTAAATTTGAGGAAAAATAATTACCCGAAAGATCGAGCCTTGCAGCTTTTTGCAGTTCCTTATTTCCTTCGTGATCGGGCCACTTAACCTGTTTTGACCGAGTTCAATAGCTGAGAGGTTTGCTAAGTTACACAACGACGAAGGGAAGCTGCCTGTGATCTTTTTATTACTTAACCGGAGTTGAACTAATGATTTGCAGTTAATAATCCCATTGGGGATATTTCCATACAAATCATTTGATTCAAGATTTAGTAACATTAAGTTACCATGCCTGCACGCGTAAGGCGGGATCTTCCCGGTCAATGAATTGGCTAAAAAGTTAACCACCCAAAGACGGTTGTATAGCCCAAGCCTTTGAGGAATGGTGCTATTTAACGAGTTGCTAAAGAGCTGGAGCTGATACATTTTGGGAAGATACTGAAAACCAGATGGGATAGGGCCCGTGAGGGCGCTTATGGAAAGATCGAGTTTCGTTAAGTTTTTCAAGTCACTGAGCTCGTTTGGAATGACCCCGTGAAGCTGGTTTTCAAATAGATAAAGCAATGTAAGACCTTTGATTCGACTAAACTCAGTTGGGATCTCGCCTACCAAATAATTTTCTGAAAAATTAATTTCTGTAACAAACAAAAGATTGCCAATCTCTTTCGGAATTGTTCCATTTAACCCGATCTGTATAAGTACAACTTCTTTAAGTACCTAAGGTTCCCAATCTCTATCGGGATTTCACCAACAAGATTATTTTGGTACAATGCAAGAGTCTCCAGAGACGAACAGTTTGTTAGCTCACTTGGAATAGTCCCCGACAACTGATTATTCCAAAGGATTAAATCAATCAACTTTGCTAACAAACCGAATCCCTTAGGTATCTCACCGTCAAAATTATTCTGCGCTACACCAAAATACTCTAAATTCACACAGCCACCAATCCCAGTCGGTATACTACCCGTCATACCATTTTGCCCCGCCCTAAACGTCGTTAAATTCTTAAGGTTTCCAATAGAATGAGGTAGAGATCCCTCCAGATTATTAGTGTACACGAATTCAACCAAAGACAACTGACTAAAAGTGACATGTTTATATTGGGCTAACTCCAAGTCCAAGTAATCTCAAAATAGCCCATTTCAGTCTAAAAACCCTAATCCACACCTCCCCTTCATAACCCTCAATTCAGAACCTTAAAACAAAAACACACACACACACACATTAGTACAATTCAGAACCTTAAAAAACATGTCAGACCACATACCTTTCGACATCCAATCAGAAATCATTAAAAACCTTCCTGTCAAATCCCTCCTTCAATTCCGATCTGTTTCGAAACAATGGAAGTCTTTTATAGATAGATCGGAATTTGTTAGGAACTACCACATTAATCGCACTCGGCATCATTTACTTGTAAAGCCCACGTTAGACAGTAATGTCCCAACATATACCTCCATTATCGATGACAACACTTTCACCCAACAAAAGTTTCCCTTAACCGCCCCCGAGTCCCTAAACTCATTAAGAAGGTACCCAGATAGTCTTACTTCTGTTAATGGGTTAATATGTGTTTCCGGTTTGGGAGTCGTAAGGTCAGATAATATGATGTCTGTCATATGGAACCCTAGTATTAGGAAATCCGTTAGTATTGTTATCCGTGATGCATTGATTTTTAATGGATATACTGTTATTGCTTTTGGGGTGTCTCCGATGATACCAGTGACCCTATCCTTGTTAGGATTAGTGTCTATGAAGACATACCTTGTACATGGGTGGTTAAGGTTTTTACGTTAAGTACACATGTTTGGAACACTGTATATAACGGTGTGCCTTTTAAATCGTGCGATTTGACCTGGGATCATGTTTTTATAGATGGAATTATTTATTGGAAATCCGTTGGTTGGGAGGGATTTAGGCGCCCTAATTATATTATTTCGTTTGATCTTGATACAGGGTTTTTTTTGCTTTGGGTTCAGATTAGTTCTCGTTCTCGGTATCCTCTCGAATTGATCTCGGCTCTAAGTGGAATGATTTGTTCTTGGTGACAAATAGGGGATTTGGTTTTCTATACTACTAACAAAGAAATAAATGAGCGTCGTTGAGAAATTTAAATAAAATATAAAGTGAGGAAAGATTAAACTACAATTAAAGACGTTCAAAAATAAATGACGAGAAATTAAACTAATTAAACGTAATTATGAAAACTTAATTTAAAACTTAATTAAAATGAAATCTTGAAAATTAAAATATCTAAAATTAAACAAAGACGAACGAGTAAGAAAATTGGCGGGAAAACGAGTTCAAAAATCAAATTTAAAATAAAAGGAATTAATTTCGCAATATTAAGAAAATTTAAATAATTTCGCAATGAAGAAGGATAATTGCGAAATCTTAACCAAGATTTCGCAATGTCTCATGCATAATTTCGCAATAGTCAAAACAATGATTTCACAATTGGGGGAAACACAAATTTGCAATGCTTTAAAGAGTAAGATCGCAATTGCTGAGGATGTAAATTCGCAACACAGAAACACTCAAATTCGCAACTTTCACTGAAGATTCCGCAATAATTTCAAAATGAAGAATTCTCAACTTTCAAGGAAAGATTTCGCAATTCACTAGCAAGAATGAATTCGCAATACTGAAGATAATCAATTTCGTAATTCTTGGAAGAATTGCGAATTTGTACCAGATTTTGCAAAAAAATAGGAAACGGGAAATGGTGATTCTAAGCAACTTTTTAGCAACTTTTCCAAGACAATAAGCCAAGAGAAACTCCAATAAGCTATGAATAAGCTAAGGAAAAGATCAAGACTTGTAAAAACATCAAAGTAATCACACGAAATTCAAAAAGATCACAACTTTAAATAAGAATATGATGAAAAAGATGACGAAATCAAGAACACAATTAACAAGAAAGATTAAAAGATGGAGATTAAGAAAAGATTAAGCTTGAAAGGTTAAGATTAATATTAAAAACAAGAATTTTAAACAAGAAATGAAGGTTTTCTAGTGAGAGAAAGTTAAGCTTTCTCTCTCTAGATTTAAAACTACAAAGTGAAAAAAAATGAGACTAAAACTAACTAGTTGTCTAATTTTTGTGAAGTGGGATCTTTATATAGGCGTGTGATATGGGCTTGTAAATGGGCTTTGGTATCGGGCTTCTTTTCTTCTTTCTTCTTTAGTCTTCTCGTCTCTTTAAATAAACGTTTCCGACTTTGGATTTTGAGAAGTGTCGGTGAATAATTCCAACTCGTCTTATAATCTTTTGTTTAATAGACTCGAGTTCTTCGACATATATGAATCTTCCATCTTTGGCTCTATTCTTCGATAAATCTTTAAATAGGCACAATGACTTCAAATCTTTTGCATCTCTTGGACAATAGACTTCGTCTTGAGTCTTTTTCCTCGATAAAACCCGTGCAATCCCATGTTTTCTTCAATATTCATCCGGTTGACTCTGAAAACACAATAAACACAAAAACCACGCATAATTCCAAACAAATGATATTAAATACGTGTTTTGGTCTTGTTTTAGCCAGAAATAAGTGGTAAAAGGATGGGTGTTTTCACACCTATCAAATCCCCTACACTTAACCATTGTCATGCCCTCATGCAATGCTGAGCGATAAAGCAAATTTACACTTTTCTCATAACCAATCAACCTTGGCCTTATTAAAATACTACTAAACAAAAATTAAAGTACTAAGAGAAAGTAAAACTTTAAAGTAAACAAAAGGATAGAAAATAGCTATGTGGAAATAACTTGCAAAGAGATCAAGGACTTACATTAGGGCTTTGGTGCTGCAACGCTTCATCACCCTCAAGTTTCACGTTCCCCAAACTAAGCTTAAAAATGAGATCATTGTTATTATAAGTTAGCAAATCAAACACTTACACACATGGCTTAATTAAATGCTTAAACTCCCTTATTCCTAGGTGTATCTCTTATATTTTATTTTTGTCTTAGAATGATCATGAAGATGCATTTTTGGACTTATTTCGATAGTTTATTTAGGCTGAAAGCAAAGTGGGACGATTTGATCAATAGTTAGCTAAAGGACAAAATCTCTTAAAACTGCTTCTCGGGATATCAAAAAGTTCATATCTTGGCATAACTCGATCCACGATTTGAGACCTTTCTCGGGCCGATATTTGGCATGTACTTCATACTTCATATCTTGAGAGATGTTCTTGAAATAATGGTCTTCTCATCGTTAATAGAGTTTCTTCACTTGGAGACTTTTGAGGGGTACTCCAACCTTTGTTGACCACGACTCCATGATTATTCTTCAATCTCTAATTGGGATTTTGAGATACAACGATCCGCCTCCTTTTCGGACTTGGATCTATTTATCCTCATACCTTGTTAGGGTCTTTTCGGATAGACTTCTCCATGATCTTTATGGGAGTTGATTGCTTTTCGTCGTGAGTCTTGATCCTTCATATTGATTTTAGGAATAATGCTTTTCACATCACTTTGGATCTTCAGCAATAAAATGGAATCCTCATGCCTTGTTAGGGCCTTTTCGGATTCGCCAATCTTCGCGCCCCGCTTCATAAGTTATGCCTTGGCTATGAACTCTTATCATTACCGAGCAACTTTTAAACGATCTTGGGCTAGAAGCTAAGTAACTTTTCAAATCGTACGACCTTACTTATTGCAGATAAATTATTAGCAAGTGATGGGAGAATAGGCAAATAATTACACCAAGTGAGCTTGCGCAAGAATACCGACTTATAATTGACTCTATCATTTCTCATTCTCCACAATTTAAAATCTCAAGTAATGAGACTCGTGGATGCTTAGCCTAATAAACCAATTAAGGTCTACATGGTTAAGGATACTAGCTAGAATAAACTTAGACAAGTCTATTCGGGTTGAGTCAAAATAATCGCAACGGGCCTAATAGATCAAAGACTTCTAAACTAGCTACACCACTTTATTAATATTTTTGACTTTATTGTGGGAAAAATTTAAAAATTACGACTAAATGGCCAAAGTTAATTAAAAATTTGAAAAATGCTGAAAAAGATGATTTTCCGGTTAAATGAAGGCATTTTAATGGAAAAGTCCACTTAAAACTTCGATAGAAGTCCCCCTACACTTAAGATAAACATTGTCCTCAATGTTTAAGCATGTGGGAAAAGTCTCCCCTACACTTATGACATTGTGCACGTTGGTTAACTCAAGTTAAGGAAGAGACGACTAAAGTGATCAATTTCAAATGTGAGTATGAAGAAAATTGAATCACGATAGTTGAGAGATAGAACCGGATTTCGGATGACACGGGAGCACGGTTCTTCAAAGGTTCCAAAAGTGCAATCTTCCCTGTAATCACATCACCACACAAATACAAACACCTATATAGGTCCCCCTACACTTAGGAGGTTAAAACAGAAAAGGATAGATACTCGGGTTGCCTCCCGAGGAGCGCTTGTTTTTGATAACCGAGTCACGAGCCTGACTCGACCCAATATTAGTTCATGGGGAACGTGGTGAGGGATGGAATCATCTCATGAGAGATGTCCTCACCAAAGTACAGCTTCAGACGCTGGCCATTCACCTTGAAATTGGGCCCATTTGGCTGAGAAAGCTCAATGGTCCCATATGGAAAGACTTTGGCGACGGTGAATGGACCAGACCAGCGGCTCTTCAACTTGCCAGAGAAGATCTTCAACCGAGAGTTAAAAAGTAAGACTTGATCACCAACGTGGAACTCTTGGTTCTTGATTTTTGCGTCATGAATGATCTTCGTCTTCTCCTTGTAGATCAGCGAGTTCTCATAAGCTTCATTCCTCAGTTCTTGAGCTCGTTGAGTTGAATCTTGCGATGATCACCGACTTTGTTGATGTCGAGGTTAGCCCACTTCAAGGCCCAGTGCGCCTTATGTTCCAGCTCGATGGGAACGTGGCATGCTTTACCGTACACAAGACGATAAGGTGTACAACCGATCGGGGTCTTATAAGCAGTACGGAAAGCCCACAGAGCATCATCTAACTTATCGGCCCACGCGGCACGATGCTCTCCCACAGTACGCTCCAAAATTCGCTTCAATCCACGGTTGGATATCTCGGCTTGCCCATTGGTTTGGGGATGATAGGCGGTGGAAAGACGGTGATTGACACCATACTTAGCCATGACTCTTGCAAATTGATCGTTGCAAAAATGAGTCCCGCGGTCACTGATAATAGCACGAGGAACGCCGAATCTAGCGAATAGCGATTTCAAAAAGTTACAAACCACCCTTGCATCATTAGTAGGGCAAGCTTTGGCTTCAACCCACTTTGAAACGTAGTCAACGGCTACAAGGATGTATTTGTTTCCTTTAGAGGAAGGGAATGGCCCCATAAAGTCGATACCCCAAACATCAAAGATTTCACATTCTTGTATGAAATTTTGAGGCATCTCATCTTTATGTGTGATCTTGCCTTGTTTTTGGCAAGCATCACATCATTTAACCATCTCGTGAGCATCACGATAGATGGTGGGCCAATAAAATCCCGAGTCAAACACTTTTTTAGCGGTGTAGTTGGGACCAAAGTGACCACCTGTGGGTCCTTTGTGGCAAGCGTCAAGGATTTCTAAAGCTGCCGGTCCATCAACACATCGGC
This sequence comes from Glebionis coronaria, assembly GCA_025667525.1. Classification (NCBI taxonomy): domain Eukaryota; kingdom Viridiplantae; phylum Streptophyta; class Magnoliopsida; order Asterales; family Asteraceae; genus Glebionis; species Glebionis coronaria. Next base: position 666,219,027 of record CM046874.1, on the reverse strand, counting down.
GAATAATCAAGTCGGCACATTGTTTGAAAAGATACGGGTCATCCCGAAAGTAAGTCTTGATGTCTTTGAAGAACTTTTTCTTTTGCTGGGATGTCAACCCGTCAACGAGAATTCCACCCGCCAAGTAGTTTGCAATGTCCGCAAACCACGGGGTTTCATCAGCAGTCGAGTTGATAGACATTAAGGTCTCCAAGGGAAAAGAATCATTGATTTCTTTGTTCGGATGATCCCCCTGGTAAGGATCCTCAAGTCTACTGAGATGATCCGCGGCTAGGTTTTCAGCTCCTTTTTTATCGCGAATTTCAATTTTAAATTCTTGGAGTAGCAAAACCCAGTGAAGAAGTCTTGGTTTGGAATCTTGTTTAGTCAACAAGTACTTCAACGCGGAGTGATCGGTGTAAACGATTATGGTAGAGAGGACAAGATAGGGGCGGAATTTTTCAAAGGCATAGACAACAGCTAAAAGCTCTTTTTCTGTTGTCGTGTAATGCAATTGAGCCCCCGTCATTGTCTTGCTAGCGTAATGGATTGGTTGGAAGTGTTTGTTCACTCTTTGGCCCAGAACCGCTCCAATAGCAAAATCACTAGCATCGTACATCAACTCAAAGGGAAGCTCCCAATTAGGGGTAACCAAGACGGGTGCCTTAGTTAGCTTATCCTTAAGCAAGTTGAAGGCTTCAAGACACTCTTTGGAAAAGATAAAAGGAGTATCTTTTTCCAAGAGGTGGGTCATCGGGCGAGCGATTTGAGAAAAATCTTTGATGAATCGACGGTAAAAGCCCGCATGACCAAGGAAACTTCTCACACCCTTCACGGTTGTAGGTGGAGCCAACTTAGCGATAACATCGACTTTAGCACGGTCCACTTCAAGACCGGCTTTGGAAATTTTGTGTCCTAGCACGATGCCCTCTTTTACCATGAAATGGCATTTTTCCCAATTAAGAACAAGGCGAGTGTCTTCACACCGCTTCAGCATACGTTCTAAATTGGCAAGGCAAGCAGAGAAAGAATTGCCATAAACCGAGAAATCATCCATGAATACTTCCATAGTGTCTTCCACCATGTCATGGAATATAGCCATCATACACCTTTGGAACGTCCCAGGAGCATTACATAAACCAAAAGGCATGCGTTTGTAAGCAAATGTTCCATAGGGACAAGTGAATGTGGTCTTTTCTTGGTCCTTGGGATCGATGGGAATTTGAAAGTACCCGGAGAATCCGTCTAAAAAGCAGTAATAGTCATTACCAGCTAGACGCTCGAGCATTTGATCCATGAAGGGAAGAGGAAAGTGGTCTTTTCTCGTGGCATCATTGAGCTTGCGATAATCAATACAAACTCTCCACCTAGTAACGAGACGAGTGGGAATCAACTCGTTGTGTTCATTGGAAACAACGGTTATTCCGCCCTTCTTGGGCACACAATGGACGGGACTTACCCACGGCGAATCCGAAATAGGGTAGATCAAGCCGACATCTAGAAGTTTGATAACCTCTTGTTTGATGACGTCATGAATTTTAGGATTAACCCTTCTTTGGCTCTGGATTTCGGGTTTAAAGTCATCTTCTATGAGAATCTTGTGAGTACAAAAGTTCGGATCAATTCCGCGGATATCGGAAATTTTCCAAGCAATTGCCTTCTTATGATCTTTAAGCACGGCGATTAGGCGAGATTTCTCTTCTTCTTTCAAGTCCTTCGCGATGATGACCGGCGACTTCTTGTTTTCTTCAAGGAACACGTACTCGAGATGGGGTGGCAACTCCTTAAGTTCTAAATCTGGAGGATTTTCGATGGGAGGCGTTTTCAAAGTCGGAGCATCGATAGCAATAACCGTGGGAGATGGTGGAGAAAGATTGTCTTCTTTGAGAAGGTTTTCAAAGAAACTCATGTCGTCAGCCAAGTCGGTGGGAGACTCGTCATTTGTTGAGTTCACATCTCCCATGGTGGCTTCAAGATCTTTCCAAAAGAAATCACTTTCTCCAAATAGAGACAGTGATGAATCAATAGAGGAAACGGTCTCAACATTGGGAAGAGAGGTAGGAATACTTTTACAAGCATCTTTGAAGTGTTCTTCACAAGCCTCATCAAGAACGTCAATACAATTAACACTCTCGTATGAATAAGGTTGTTTAGACAACTTTCCCATGTTGAAGACGATTTTATCGTCACCCATTCTCATGATAAGCTCACCGGCTTCAACATCGATGAGAGTGCGACCGGTCCTCAGGAATGGACGACCAACAATTAATGGCACACGAGGGTCCATCTCGTAGTCAACGACGACGAAATCGGCAGGAAAAGTGAATTTGTCGACTCCTACAAAGACGTCTTCGGCTATCCCCACTGGATAAGCAACCGTACGGTTAGCTAATTCCAAAGTCATTTTGGTGGGGACTAGCTCAGGGAGAGATAATTGCTTCCACACACTTAAAGGCATTAAGTTGATACTGGCACCTAGATCGGCTAGGGCCATGCAATTCTCTACTCCCGGAAAGATACAAGGGATTAAGAAATGACCCAGATCACCAAGCTTGGTTGGCAATTTCCTTAAGAGCACTGCAGAGCAATTCTCATTAAGTTGGGTGTTAGCAATATCAAGAAGCTTCTCCTTGTCGCTAAGAAGATCTTTGAACATTTTCGCGTACTTAGGCATGTGAGCGAGAGCCTCAGCGAAGGAGATGTTAAAATTCAATTGTTTGAACATTTTTAGAAAGTTCGAAACCTGAATATCATCCTTGCTTTTGAGCTTCTCTTTCCTCAACCTAGAGGGATAAGGTATATCGGAAGAAGAGGAAGGCTTTGGGATCGAAGGATCACTCACATCCTTGGGTGGAGGAGGGGTAGAAGTAAGAGGTGGAGAAATTGGGGAAGGAGAAGGAGGAGGAATAGGAGCAGGGGACTTGTTCTCCTTAGTCACAACCACCGGTGGAGGTATAGGAAGCTCGGGTTCCTTGGTACCTTTGCCACTGCGAGTGGTGATTGCTTTCATCTCCCCTCTTGGATTCGCAACGGTGTTACTCGGAAGAGTACCCGAAGAAGAGGGTTGATTACCTTGGAAGAAACTAGCCATCATGTTCCTTAAATCATTCGTTTGACTATCCAAAGTGTTTCTCATATCAGCTCTCAGATCGTTCCCTTGTTTCACCAGGTCTGCTTTCAAGTTGCGCACTTCCTGTTGGAGATTGTCCACGATTACATCATTAGTCCTCATGTAGGTTCCAATGTCTTGGTGTAATGCGGTGGGTTGGTTGGAAGGAGCATTGTATGCGGGTGGTTGATAAGCAGGTTGCTGGTAAACTTGGTTGTTTCTTTGAGGTGGATGTTGTTGTTTGTGAGGTGGTATGTATGGTCCACGAGATTGTTGTTGTTGTTGAGGAGGGCGGTTGAGGTTTTGTTGTTGGTTTGGGTTGTTAGGAGTAGAAGCGGGTGGTGAAAGATAGTTGTTGGAGCGGTAGCTAAGCAAGTTACGGTCTCCTTTGGGACGAGCTTGATAAGCGGGTTGAGGATAGGTACCGTATGCTGCATTAACATTCTCAGAAGGGTAGTCTTGGGTGGCGGTACAAGTGGTGTAAGAGTGAGGATCCCCGCATATCTCACATGGTTGGCTAACAGCATTGACTTGAGCGTCTTTAGCGTTTCTAGCGTTGATGCTGTTGGTGTTGTTGGCGGTTTGGGTAGCAAGTGATTCAAGAAGCGCAGTGATTTTGTCAATTCGCTTGTCGCTGTCACTAGTACTAGTACTAGCGACATTGGTCCTCACACTCTTGGTTTGCACACGAGACTTATTCTCAATGATATCCCAAGCAGCATTGGAAGTCTTAGCCAAAAGATTACCCCCCGAGGCACTGTTTAGTGAATCTTGGTCATTCATGCTTAAACCATTATAAAAAGTGTTAATTTGGTGCACTTTGGTAAAACCATGTTGTGGGCATTTTCTTAAAAGGTCTTTGAAACGGTCCCAAGATTCACTAAACGACTCATCGTACTTTTGTTCAAAATTGATAATTTCATTCCGCAAAGCGGTAGTACGAGAGGGTGGGAAAAAGTAGTTGATAAACTTGGTCTCCAAATCCGTCCACGAAAGAATACTCTGTGGCGGTTCCTTAGCAAGCCAATGCCGGGCTTGTCCCTCTAAAGAAAAGGGAAAAAGTTATAAACGGATTACCTCTTGTGGAACACCATTGTATTTGACCGTATTAGTGAGTTGCAAGAATCTCTTGATATGGTCATGAGGATCATCAATGGTACGCCCCAAGAATGGTTGAGCAGAGACCATCTGGATAAAGCCGGATTTGAGCTCATAGTTGTTGGCTGCAAACGCGGGTATGACAATTGGATCAGTGTTGCCATCTACATGTGCTTGCAGAATTTCAATCATCGGGCGATTGTCTGGTAGAGGCTCATTGTTGTTGTTATTATGCATGTTGTTGAGAGGTGGATTGTTATTGTTATTATTGTTTTGAGGTGGGTTATTATTGTTGTTTTGTACACCGGCCATGTCTAGGTTATCGAGAGGCTCGGGCTCTTGATAAGACGTTGATCGAGTGCGCATACACCTGCAAAAGAACTAACAAGGCAAAAACAAAGCAAAAATATTTTTGGTTTTTATGTTTTTTTTATTTTTAGGATTTTTGAAAATTTTATATTTTTTAGGATTTTTGAAAATTTTATATTTTTTAGGATTTTTGAATATTTTTGAAAAAGTAACGTTCACGGTGAACGGATCCCAAAATCCAAGTTCTCACAAAAAACAGTTGATCTTAACGAGAAGAGCCGGCAGCGGCGCCATTTGATACAGGGTTTTTTTTTTGCTTTGGGTTCAGATTAGTTCTCGTTCTCAGTATCCTCTCGAATTGATCTCGGCTCTAAGTGGAATGATTTGTTCTTGGTGACAAATAGGGGATTTGGTTTTCTATTCTACTAACAAAGAAATAAATGAGCGTCGTTGAGAAATTTAAATAAAATATAAAGTGAGGAAAGATTAAACTACAATTAAAGACGTTCAAAAATAAATGACGAGAAATTAAACTAATTAAACGTAATTATGAAAACTTAATTAAAAACTTAATTAAAATGAAAACTTGAAAATTAAAATATCTAAAATTAAACTAAGACGAACGAGTAAGAAAATTGGCGGGAAAACGAGTTCAAAAATCAAATTTAAAATAAAAGGAATTAATTTCGCAATATTAAGAAAATTTAAATAATTTCGCAATGAAGAAGGATAATTGCGAAATCTTAACCAAGATTTCGCAATGTCTCATGCATAATTTCGCAATAGTCAAAACAATGATTTCGCAATTGGGGGAAACACAAATTCGCAATGCTTTAAAGAGTAAAATCGCAATTGCTGAGGATGTAAATTCGCAACACAGAAACACTCAAATTCGCAACTTTCACTGAAGATTCCGCAATAATTTCAAAATGAAGAATTCGCAACTTTCAAGGAAAGATTTCACAATTCACTAGCAAGAATGAATTCGCAATACTGAAGATAATCAATTTTGCAATTCTTGGAAGAATTGCGAATTTGTACCAGATTTTACAAAAAAATAGGAAACGGGAAATGGTGATTCTAAGCAACTTTTTAGCAACTTTTCCAAGACAATAAGCCAAGAGAAACTCCAATAAGCTATGAATAAGCTAAGGAAAAGATCAAGACTTGTAAAAACATCAAAGTAATCACACGAAATTCAAAAAGATCACAACTTTAAATAAGAATATGATGAAAAATATGACGAAATCAAGAACACAATTAACAAGAAAGATTAAAAGATGGAGATTAAGAAAAGATTAAGCTTGAAAGGTTAAGATTAATATTAAAAACAAGAATTTTAAACAAGAAATGAAGGTTTTCTAGTGAGAGAAAGTTAAGCTTTCTCTCTTTAGATTTAAAACTACAAAGTGAAAAAAAATGAAACTAAAACTAACTAGTTGTCTAATTTTTGTGAAGTGGGATCTTTATATAGGCGTGTGATATGGGCTTGTAAATGGGCTTTGGTATCGGGCTTCTTTTCTTCTTTCTTCTTTAGTCTTCTCGTCTCTTTAAATAAACGATTCCGACTTTGGATTTTGAGAAGTGTCGGTGAATAATTCCAACTCGTCTTATAATCTTTTGTTTAATAGACTCGAGTTCTTCGACATATATGAATCTTCCATCTTTGGCTCTATTCTTCGATAAATCTTTAAATAGTCACAATGACTTCAAATCTTTTGCATCTCTTGGACAATAGACTTCGTCCTGAGTCTTTTTCCTCGATAAAACCCATGCAATCCCATGTTTTCTTCAATATTCATCCGGTTGACTCTGAAAACACAATAAACACAAAAACCACGCATAATTCCAAACAAATGATATTAAATACGTGTTTTGGTCTTGTTTTAGCCAGAAATAAGTGGTAAAAGGATGGGTGTTTTCACACCTATCAGATCTCAAGAGGGAGACGTTTGGTGAAGTGTCTCTTTCAGAGAGATTAGCACTTGCAAGTTATAATTTGATCTTGCGGAAAGTGAATGAGTCGCTAGGTTTGCTCGAGTATTATAATGAGGGGGACTTATCGGTTTGTGGTGTGTGGATGAAGAAAGACGGTGTTAATGAACCGTTTACAAAGATATATACTATTAGGGTTGAGGGTATGTCGGTGTTCAAAAGAGTACAGGACTTTAGGAACAATGGTGAAGTTGTTTTGGAAATGGATGATGATACTACTACAGGTAGAGGTGGCAAAATGGGCGGGCGGGCAGGCACGGGCGGCGGGCTAAACGGGCAACGGGCTAAATGGGCGGCGGGCTAAACGGGCGCGGGCTAAACGGGCTAAACGGGCGAAACGGGCGGGCAAAACGGGCGCAAGCTAAAAAAGGAAAAAACATATAAAAACCTACAAATAATAAATAAAAATACTTGTTTGGAAGCTGGGAAAAAAATTTAATAAAAAATATTCGTTGAGTATACTAATTTGTATTTTACAAGTGCGCCCGTTAAGCCCATTAGTTTCTTACATATGCGCCCGTTTAGCCCATTCATTATAAAGAATGGGCAAAAAGTGCCCCATCCTTTTGAAAATGGGCAAAAAGTGCCCATTTGTATCAAAATGGTCAAGATTTGCCACCTCTAGCTACAGGGAATAATGTTGAAGTTTATGAACCCTCGTCAAGACATATCAATGGTGTTGGAATCAATGGAAATGCTAGGTTCTTCACAGTGTCGTACACAGAAACACTACTTTTGCTTAATGAGACAAATTCTATCATTCATGGATAACGATGATGGTGCTATGTTGCAAGGTGTCTGGATCAATAGACTCAAATCTTTATAATTCAGCAGATGTAGATGTGTGTTATTGGTTAGTAATTTATACTAACATTAATGAGTACTACTCGTGGTGAATTTCATATAATTTTTGTCAATAGACTCAACTATCTCTTCGATAGTCAATTAGATTTATTGGATTACTGTGATATGTAAAATTGCACAAGTCTTTTTTGAACGGAAATAGTATTAACATCAATGGACAATCAGATCAACCCACATAATGCTTATGGTGTCCAGCTCTAAAGAGTTTTCAAGGCTGCAAGCTAGGCCAAATACTAATCGTGTTGTCATCATTTTAGAACAGATAATGGTCGAAAGCAGATATGTCAAACTCTGCACATAGAATAACTTATTCTGAACAATCAGACATTGTTTGTGTTTGTTTTGGATCAAAGGTCAATCAGACATACATTAAAGCACTTAATTGTGGCATAATGGCGTATCAACGCCTTAATTTAAACACACATATAAACACACAACTTAATTTAAAGACCATCTTCATAGTAATATTTAGCGAGATGTGATGCCATATTATGTATTTGTAATGTCCAGTTCGTTCAGATGCTCCGACGACACAATATCCTAACAATCTTCATGTTTAAGAGAGAGAGAGATCTTTCAAAATATCATACTAACACATTGGCTTTCTAAAATCTACATCCTGGTCCTGACATAAGTATGTTTTCACATAAGAAAATAAAACAATATACATTAAGCTTCCTTCTCTAGCTTGGGGGAGCTTCTGATCACCAGATAGCTTGTTTCACACATACTATACGGTGAGCAAAGATGCTAACTCATATGAAGACAATCTTGATATGTGATATCTTTGTCATTTTTGTACATGGTACCTAACAATGTTGACACGTGTTGTGCCTTTTTACCGATATTAGAAAAATGCTAACTCACATGAAGACGTATCAAACATAAGAGAGGACCATACTGATAGCTCTTGAGACCTTAGCAGCAGCGCAGCACCATACGCCACATTCACCATACGCCAATACAGCCTGGGAATCTGTTGGCTACCAGGGATCGATCTTTGGATCGCATTCGCCATTCTCTTGCACTTTCTGCATACATGCATTTCTGAACAGTCACTGTGAGTGAACAGACGCTCGTGCAGATTGGCAGACGCTTAATGGGCTATGAGTCAGTCTCGTTCCATCTGCCCAAACTTGATCCCACAAACTCTTTTCCTGTCTTCTACTGGTTGTCGGGTACAGACCTGCGTTTCAGAAGTTTACTTTGTCTTCAGGCATAACATGGATATATGCCAAGGCAAAGGCCTAGTCAACCGCCTAGGCAGTTCAGTTCGCCGTTCACATAGCCTCTCATTTCCCCAACTGGTAAACCTAACCCTAAAACTTTCAAAAAACAAAAAAAAATACTCCCTCCGTCCCAAAATTATAGTCCACCTTTCCATTTTAGTTTGTCCCATTTTAATTGTCCACCTCTAAAACTTCTAAAAATAGGTAGAAATTTTAGATCGAGATTACTAAATTACCCTTAATTGAAAGCATAATTACAAACTTTAAAAAGGTTTTAAATTAATTGGTTAAGGGTAAAACTGTCTTTCTGCAAAAAGTAAGAGAGAGAAAGCTGAAAATGTGGTACTTTTCTTAAACTGTGTGTTTTTTGTCGGTGGACAATAATTTTGGGACGGAGGGAGTAACAGTAATTAGAGTTGGCATGATCGATGGGCAACAGGTTAAAACAGTTGAGCTTTAACTGAGTGATTTAAGTAGAGGACAAAGCGGGCCCGGTCAGGTTGGGTTGGTGGGGAACTCACATACCCATTCAACATATTCAGTGCATGTCTGATTGTTCAGAAAAAATAGACTAGATACAGCTGGGCTCATGTTCTACTAAAAACACACGTGATGCATCTTACTATCTTAGCAAAGTGAAAGAGAATCACACGCTCTAGAAAGAATCACACGCGCGGGGACACTTAAGTTGTATAATGAATCCTCGTTCGGAATGAGAGATATCTTTTTCGGGCATGGTTGTAAAGCTCGCTAGACGGTACTCGAGCGGTCGGATTACTTGTAGCGAGTAAAATTGTTCATATGACCCCAGAAATGGAGTACTCTCGGATTTGACTTTTTATACATATGACATGTTTATAGGATCATAGAATTGTTCAATTGGCCCGAGGAATATGTTTAGAAGCATAGCACTATTGTTCATATAGATCAAACCGAGTTTTAACCAAACCGATTTTTTGCCCGATTAGGCTCAACTCACCTCGGCCAGTGACACTGTAGCGAGCAATGACCTTGTAATCTAAGTTTTACAAAATTGCTGTCGGGAGTGTTGAAGTTTTGTTTTAATTTGACTGGTCAATTCTTTGTGAGATATACGATGGACAGTTGTTTGTAAAGGTTAACAAGGGTTATGATCTTCCTGCAATGGATCCATGGGTAACTACATTCCTTTGTTAAGTCAGTTAGTTTCTTGAGTTCAGAAAACCAATGTAAACTGCAATATGGGCATGGTAGGTCTTTATAGCAGTAAATGTAACGTTTGGTTGCACCAACTTTTGCCTTGTCTGTTGCTCTGCAATCTCTGTAAGTAAAGTCTTATTTTGTTTAATTTGCGCTAATGTTTATAAAAATGCTAACCAAGTCTCTTCAGTCGTCAAACATGAATTCTGGTTAACATAGTATTCTCATTCGTTAAAAAGTACAGACTTCTCATTTTTTTCTGGTTTGTGAAAATGTTAAAATTGTTTCCAAAAAAAAAAATTCGAATTTTTTTTTTCACGATTTTTTTTCGAGACTTTAGCAGATAAATAAATTTGATGTAGATGTTAAAACACCCACTTCGACATCGAACAACCAAACTAGAAAGAGCAGAAAGTTGGTTACCTTAAAAACTTAGCGGAAGTTTGTACCTTTATCAGACACAGAAATGAAAACTATAAAGCTATTAAGCACGACCATTTTTGAATACAGCAATTCCGGTGACAACTTAAAGGACCAGCAGTGAAATGTTAGGGATCAATTTCTAGCATAAAGCATCTATATACATCCAATGAAATGGGAAGAGTAATTTTGCAGCTTCAAAGTTTTTTCATCTCAAAGTCTACTGTCACAGATTTTGGATTGTCGAAGTGCAAACAAAATTTAGCTGCTTTTGTGGCGGGACTTGGTCACATCCAATTTGAAGAAACTGTTAATAACTTAAAGGTTTCAGCTCAATGGGAATTATTTCACATGCTTTTAAAAGAACGGAATTTGGCTTTAGAGCACAAGTATAAGTCTTTTGAGCATACCAACAATTCATGTTCACAAAATGGATTTATTGAATCTGAGAACCGAAATATTCAACTCGGACCAAGGACCGAACCAAAATTATCCGGTCCGATTTGGGTCGATTTGGTTCGGTTTTCCGGTCCGGGTCGGTTTTGTGTCATTGTGATTTATTTCTACAACTGTACCCATAAAAACAAAACAACCCACCTACCTACCAAGGGGGTGTTTAGTTAAGCTTATATGATGGGCTTATAAGCTTATTAGCTTATATGTGTTAAATAAGCCAAAACAAGTGTTTGGTTAAGCTTATATAAGTAGGCTTATAAGCTTATATAAGAGAGTTTTGGTAAGCCAAAACTTTGAGGCTTTTATATGAAGGTGTAGGCTTATATAAGAATATTACATTAAAAGACTTTTATACCCTCATTTAATTCATTACACCCATTTTATTTTTCTGTACATTTTAGTCATTCTACCTTATTAGTTATAAGAAAAAATTTAAAGAATGGTCCCTATCGTTTACACTGAAAATCAACTATGGTCCCTATTTCAAAATAAGTGCACCAATCGTCCCTATCGTTTACAACTTGGATCAAAAATCGTCCCTATCTTAGATGGGAGTTAGTTTTGCTCGTTAGTGGTAAAAAGGAAAGGGTATTTTTAGTCTTTTACTTATTCTCTCATTTATAAAAAGGCAATGCAGTTTTCTAACCCTACTCGCTTTTAAAGCAGATCTGATGGTTTGATTAAAGGAGTTGAATATATCACATAACACATAGAATAAAATGGTGTGTCATGATTCACATGTGTAACCTTCTCCATTCACCAATCCAATCTTCTCGTAACTCGATCCATTATATACAAACTATTAACCAACTCTTTTTATACATACATATATTCAACTCCTTTTTAGTCGGTTATTTTTATCTCCGATCAAACTTTTTCAGTCGGTTACATTTCCGATCACATTTTCCGGTCACTTCCTAAACTTATTTTTCAACACTTTTGACTCTTCATTTTCACTAATTTTGACTTTTTTAATACTGATTTTGACTTTTATTACTTTGAGTTGAAGATACTTTATTCATTTCTAAATTAGGTTATAAGTTGTTATCAGTAATTAAACAGATCATTAGATCTCAGTTTTATTTTATTTATTTAATCACAATATAAAACGGTTATTCAGTTAGAAAATCAGTTAGTTTGTTGAGAAACATGGTGAGTGAAAATATATTTCATTTTAGAAAGAATTCATGGCCTCCTGAAATATTAATGGCACTTCTCTCCAACTGGTTAGTTCGTTTTTTTCTTTTTAGTTTAATTACATTTTTTTTGTTGTATTTAGTAATTAAAATGAATATTTTGTTGTGTAATTTTGAATTAATGATGATGATGCAGCGATTTCGAAGGCGGTGCACCGCCAGAACAAGCGTGGCGAAGGAAGTTGAGCAGATCTGGGTTTAAAGCGAGTAGGGTTAGAAAAGATAAATGCAGTTTGGTATCTTGAGCATGCAGTTTATGAGCAGATCTGGGCTTTGATTTGAGAGAAAGAGAGATATCTGGGTTTTTTATGGATTAGAGAGAGAAAGAGAAGGAGATCAGAGAGAGAGAGATAGATATAAAAAAAAAGAAAAATATTAAAAAGAAAAAAAAATATGATTTATTAATATATAATATAAAAAAGTCCAAAATACCCCTCTCTTCAGTAAACTTAACGGAGAAAACTAACTCTCATCCAAGATAGGGACGAATTTTGATCATAAATAGAAAAAATTTCATGTTTGGTCCCTATCGTTTACACCAAACATCAAGTATGGTCCCTATCTCAAACTAAGTCCACAGATCGTCCCTATCGTTTACACTTTGGATCAAAAATGGTCCCTATCTTGGATGGGAGTTAGTTTTGCTCGTTAAGTTCAATCAAGAGAGGGGTATTTTGGACTTTTTCATATTATACATTAATAAATCATTTTTTTTTCTTTTTAATATTTTTCTTTTCTTTCTTATATCCCTTCTCTCTCTCTCATCTTCCTCTCTCTCTCATCTCCCTCTCTCTCTCAAATCCATAAAAAATCCAGATTCACCCACCACCGTCACTCTCTATCACCTACCCAGATCCACCCACCACCGTCACTCTTTATCACCTACCCAGATTCACCCACCACCGTCACTCTTTATCACCTACCCAGATACTCCATCTTGTTCTACGTCGCCTTCAACAAATCCTTAATATCATTCACGGTTTCATTTATCTACAAACTCACACAAATCATATCCCCACCAACAACTCAACAAATCACATATTAATTCTTCTTTTTCTCACACCTCTGATTTCCCTAAATTCCTCCGTCACACAAAAAAAAATCCTCAAAATCAAAATCCATCGTCACCATCGTCTTATTAACACTCTCCGAAATATCATCATCTCCAACCACACCAAAATCAGATTCGCAAATCCTCTCACAATATCCGTTCACCAAATCAAACAGATCCGTTATTCACCATTAAAAACCTCACACAAACATAAACCCATATCGAAATCGATCTAAAGTTCTTAGGAAACATTCAAATGTGTGTTCGGTATGATGGAACTATTCTTGACAAAAGTGGCTTTTTGATGTGGGTGACTCGATGGAACTGTGGTCCCAAGAATCCGTAGCTTGATGAGCAGCTGGGGACATGAGGTGCTTCTGTCGGGACATGAGGTGCTTCTGTCCATGGTGATGTTCAAATTAATTAAAAGAGAGTCTGTGTTCAAGCAAAGTAAAGAAACAAGAAAGGTACTGCTTGCTTTTGTCTTGATACCATCTTACCACGTGCAAAGTAAAGAAACATGTTTCTATCGAGACATGTTGTTTGCTCATTGCTGAACATATGAGATGTATGGTCCCAAGATTGATGTTTTTGTGTATATGCCAAAACTGAGTAATAAAGAAAAGAGAACTTATAGGCTTTGGGTCAGCCTGGGCTTAAAAAAAATCACTTTCCCATGTTTTCTTTATTGCTACGAATTGTAGCAGAAAGGGGGCCCATGTTTTCTTTATTGCTATAGTAGCACTACGATCCAAAGGAATCAAATATGTATGTTACAGTAGCACTATGATCCAAAGGAAAACAATAATTTTTACTATGGTGGTGGTTCGAAGGTGATGATGGTATAGATAGAAATGATACAAATTTTCGAAGGTGATGATGGATCTGTGTGCATATGGAAATGATGGTATAGATGGAAATGATAAGATCTTTGGATCTGTTTTTTTTTTTTTTTGTATATTGACAAAGAACAAAAGTGAGGATAGCTTATTTTTGTGTGTAATGAAAAAAAAATTAAAAGAAAAAAAAAGAGTAAAGGACCAAATTACCCCTCCTCTCATACCACTTAACGAGCAAAACTAACTCCCATCCAAGATAGGGACCATTTTTGATCTAAAGTGTAAACGATAGGGACGATCTGCGGACTTAGTTTGAGATAGGAACCATACTTGATGTTTGGTGTAAACGATAGGGACCAAACATGAAATTTTTTCTCATAAATATAAACGATAGGGACGACTGGTGCACTTATTTTGAAATAGGGACCATAGTTGATTTTCAGTGTAAACGATAGGGACTATTCTTGAAATTTTTTCTAGTTATAAAAGTTAAACCAAACACTTATTAAAAACTTATGAGCTTATAAATTATATAAGCCTAACCTCAATTCATAAGATTAACCAAACACCCCAAGTGTACTTCATCTCTTTCAATTTTAAACTAATTAGGGTTTCACACTTGTTGTAGCTGATCCACCAAATTTCACAGTAGGTTATTCATTTTACATTTTATTTCTTCTTTAAATTTCTAGAGTTATATTTATGGTCTACTGATGTAGATCTAATGTTATATTGCATAAAACATATACAATTAGTTTACATTAGTTTGACCAAACACTTGTTGTGGCTGATGACCAGATCTGAGAGGAGGTGACACAATCATGCTTCTTTTTATGGATACTTCTCGGCATGTACAAATATTATGCTTTCATCTTCCACAAGGGTTTCTTGAGTTACCTTCCAAATTAAACGTCATACATCATGATATAAAGACTACACACATTGGTTAGCTACTTTGTTCTCCATCTCGTTTATTTTTGTTTAGATTAAACTATTACCGACTTGTTTCATATATGAGGTATGTTTTATATCTTTGTTTCATGTTCTATTTAAGGTTTTGATGATTTTGAGTTTGTGTTTTTTTAATGAATGATGACGTGTTTATTGATGTCGTTAATTTTGTTGTTAGATTAGCTGATCAACTTGTTTGTAGTGTTTCATTGTGATTATCAGTACCAGCGAGGCTTTTTGAGTCCTGGGATAAGTTTGCTTGTTAATTTGTCTTTTTGAATGTGTTTTGATTGTTATTTGGCAAACCGAGGAGGTTCTTGTTTCGGCTTGCTTTACGACGTATTTTGTTTCTGGCTTATGTTTCATAAGTTCATTTTTTTGACCCAAACTTAAATAAGACACAAGTTGGCCTTTTCAATTTGATGATTTTGAGGTTCATTTGTTTTTATAGTGAGTGATTTTGATAGTTGTGGTTAGTCTCTCAAACTCATGAACTGACAAAAATGAGCTTATGAGTTTTTCAAGCTCTCAAAATGTCTGTTAAAAATGCTTATTTGACGGTCTTTTGAGAATTTGATAGGCACGTCAGCTCATTTTGGTTGAATGATGATCTTATCTACTTGGCGGCGAGCTTATAAACTTGATAAGCTTGTTTTTTATGCTTGTCTATTTGGTTGTATGCGAGCTTGTCTGTTTAGTTATATGTGTTTATGAGCTTTTCTATTTACTTATATGTGTTTATGAGCTTGTCTAATTAATATTTTGAGCCCATCTATACGTGCATTCTAAATGTAGCTGTTACTTAGATTTAAGTGGTCCTAAACATGTGATGATGTCTTTTTGTGTCCTACAGTCTTGTTATTATTTGGTTTGGCACTGGGAGAAATGCAGTCTTGTTTAGGATACCCGTTAGGGGCTGTTTTGGTTTAAATTTCATTCTTTTGATGCTTCTTGATGGTATGCATGAAGAATTTTACTAACTCAACTGTATGCAATCCAGAGAAGAATAATTTTATGCACTTTGGCAATCTATGGTCAAGGATCTGTTTTATAGCAGTCCTTATGAGGAGTTGTGGTCTTCTAGTACCGAGGGCTCTAATGGTTATGCAGCAGTCTACCAACTCGCACCCGATATTAAAGTAGCAGTAGGTGTCATCACCTTCAAAGTAGCGCAATCACCTAAGCCCGTGCTCAAAATTATAGGAGATGAGCTTATGCGTCATGAGGTACTATTATGTATTTTTATAGACACGGGCAATGCTTGCAAAAGGTATCACATATTTACTATATTGAATTGTTTTGACAGTGGGATGTTCTTGGGGGCGTGAGACGTGTTCAACCACTGAAACATTATGCGACTGGCAATGACTCGCAAGACAAGATATCAATCTCAGTGGTAAGTTTTTTATTTACCTTAGAGTTAATTACTTAAATGGTCCTTCAGGTTTACCGGGTTTCGCATATATTGTCCTTGTTGTTTTTAGCGGGTCATGTCCTTGTGGTGTCCAAAAATTACGGGTCCTGTCCAATTTACTAACACCGTTTAAACAGTCGTTAAAAAGGGACTAACGTGATATAGATGCACAAATGTGAGAGCCTAAAATTGTACTCAAAATTGTTAATTATGCATCTATATCACGTTAGTCCTTTTTTAACCACCGTATAAACGTCGTTAGTAAATTGGACAGGCCCGCAATTTTTACATACCCCAAGGACATGAACCGCTTAAAAAATCACACATGGACAATGTATGTGAAGCCTTATGGACCATTTAAGTTTTAACTGTTTACCTTTATGACACACCAGTCCACTTTGTCTTTCATGTGTAGTGTATTTGACATGTGATATGTTGATGTGTTATATATCCAGGATCCAACAAATGATAGAGCCTTAATTCAAGAGGTGGCGGTCAGTAAAGGTGTGTCTTTAGTAGTTTGGTCAATTGTATCGAGGGGAGTATCATATAATATCAGTCTCGGGAAGGAATTACCACTGGAAACGAGGCCCCTATTGTCCATTGTTTCAGGGGTTTCCATCAGCACCGATAGTGATACAGGTGGTTCACTAATTACCCTGGTCTTACGACAGTTGGTTGATGGCAACCAGCAAAGTCAGCAGGCGACCGATTCAATCAGATCTGCTGTGAATGAGTCTAGAGGGAGAATAAGGGAAGCATTACAGAAACCACGAACACTTACTACTGCTGCTGCAGGTATGTACAACAAACACACACCTCATGTTTATCAACTAGATGAAGACTTTTTTTTGTTAAAGTGTCACATAGTAATAAAACTTGACCACATTGTGCTTTATACAAAGAAGCGATTTATGTATTCTTGATCCATTTTCTCTAAACATTTCCTAATCGATCCTTTCATGTTAACGATTAACAGGGAATTCTGGGAATTAAAAGGCTATTTAGCAGGGGTGAGGAGGACGAAGAAGAAGTCATAATTTATAAAACTTGATCGTCCAGTTAAACTTTTGCTGGGATCAAGTGGGTTCAAATGTTCAATGATCGAAATGGCTGGATCAAGAAACAAACACTTATGGGTCCACTGACTTACAAGTTAACTCAGTTACATATGGTTACTTCAAAAAAATATTAAGACACGGTTAGGTCTAATCATATATGTTAACAAGCCATCAAATCAAGTCCCGTAGCTCAGTTGGTTAGAGCGTTGGTCTTATGAGCTGAAGGTCGTGGGTTCGAGCCCCTCCGGGACTATGTAAACAAAACTTCCTTTTTTTGCATGTAAAATAATATTATTCATACTAGTAAGAGCTGTTTTGGCACAATAATTTTTTTATAATTGTTAGCTTTTTATTTTAAACAAGTAGCTTTTTATTTTAACCTGTTTTGACCGAGTTCAATAGCTGAAAGGTTTGCTAAGTTACACAACGACGAAGGGAAGCTGCCTGTGATCTTGTTATTACTTAACCGGAGCTGAACTAATGATTTGCAGTTAATAATCCCATTGGGGATATTTCCATACAAATCATTTGATTCAAGATTTAGTAACATTAAGTTACCATGCCTGCACGCGTAAGGCGGGATCTTCCCAGTCAATGCATTGGCTGAAAAGTCAACCACCCAAAGACGGTTGTATAGCCCGAGCCTTTGAGGAATGGTGCCATTTAACGAGTTGCTAAAGAGCTGGAGCTGATACATTTTTGGCAGATACTGAAAACCAGATGGGATAGGGCCCGTGAGGGCGTTTATGGGAAGATCGAGTTTTGTTAAGTTTTTCAAGTTACTGAGCTCGTTTGGTATGACCCCGTGAAGCTGGTTTTCGCATAGATAAAGCAATGTAAGACCCTTGATTCGGCTAAACCCAGTTGGGATCTCGCCTACCAAATAATTTTCTGAAAAATCGATTTCTGTAGCAAACGAAAGATTGCCAATCTCTTTCGGAATTGTTCCATTTAACCCGTTTCTGTACAAATAAAACTTCTTCAAGTACCTAAGATTCCCAATCTCTCTCGGGATTTCACCAACCAGATTATTTTGGTACAATGCAAGAGTCTCCAGAGCCGAACAGTTCGTTAGCTCACTTGGGATAGTCCCGGACAACTGATTATTCCAAAGGATTAAATCAGTTAACTTTGTTAACAAACCGAATCACATTCGCCATTCTCTTGAACTTTCTGCATACATGCATTTCCGAACAGTCACTTTGTCTACTGCTGGTTGTCGGGCGAGGGTGTACAGGGCCTGTGTTTTGGAACTTCACTCTGTCTTCAGACATATGGACAAGCCTCTACTAAAAAGTGGGTCCCATGAACAGTGACCACAATTGGGTCGATGCATTATGAAAATGAGTGTCTACTTCATACACTCGCTCAGAAACAGTGACCACAATTGCAACTTTAGTTGAGAAAATCGGTCCATTCACCCGGTTGAGATTAAACACAACCCAAATCTACCCCGTCACACGTAAAAGAGCGATTGCCTTGCTCAGCCCTAATTCCAGGATCTGCCGAGGAGTTTGTCTTGAGGGAAAGGTGTGTGGTTTTATCACTGTATCAGGAACGAACCCTTGTAGAGTGAATGGGAGATTCTTCTCTTGAGACTCCAAATAGCCTAAAACCCGCTTTTGACCGTGCATGCTTGAAAATTTGTCACCAAGACGCGGCGAACGGACCTAAAACCAGCACATCGTATATTTAGCAAGTATAAAAAGAAAAGAAGAAAAAAAAAGTAACAAATGGATATTGCAAAATAAATAGGCGAGGCAATGAGCAATTTAGTAACGGGTGAAAATGGTTGATTCTCACAGATAAAAACAGAAACCATTTGAACCGTTACCCAACCGGCCAACCCGTTGCCACCGCTAGTTTAGTTAGAGGGAATTGATCAAATTACCTGCCTCAAAGATACTACAGCAAAATTCTTTCCTTCATCGTTTGCTGACAGCACGACATTCTGAACCATCCCTCTTTCAGCGTGCTTCAGTTTCACACTATGACCAGTTCCTGATTCTGTAAATTTCCCAACTACTATATCACCACTTTCAAGATTGGCGCCAATAAAGTGTATATGGCATCTATAAAAATTCCACCATTTATTACACTTGTGAGTTGTGACTATCTGTCTAATTGAAACTGATCTATTACTATACCCTCCTTAAAATACCGAGTATAGAGCGTAGAGATCATATCTTAATTGCCGATTAACTAGTTATTAATGCATAAGAGCAACTGCAGCTTCCTGAACCAACGGCTCTGTAACGTGCACAAAATGCTCAGCCTCCCTCTCGACTTGCTCCCAACACTTGTGTACATCTTTACCTTCTTTCATCTTCTTAACAAATCCTACAAATTTCCTCCAGTTATGTGGCTGGAATAACTCGGGCATCATCCTGAGATATGTAAAAGGCACACATCTCGTCATTATCAGATAGTGAAGCTGCCTTCAAGATCTGCTCATGTGCATAATCGTCATATCTTGGTAAAGCATTTTCTCCAGCCTGTGCTGCTTGTGCTTCCTGTGTCGCCGCTGTCACTTGCTGCACTAACTTCTCTGGTGCACATTGCGCGTCCTGAGGCTGCTCATGATCACGCATCTCGATACAAGTGAAGTTGAATACAGCACCATGACGGCCCAACATTCTGGCTATTGGGAGATACCCATCTCGAAAACGGGTGTTGTAGTAGCCAGCAGTGAGTTCAGGTGCGTGAGACCGTGTCCCGTAGGGACAATGGATACCCGCAACCTTAACTGAGATCTTGACACCTCGGTTTTCAAATATAGAAGTCGGGGATGACAGTATCCTTTCTCCATGATTTAACAGCATCTGTGAGTCCCATGAGAGGAAGAAATCGCCATACTCATTGTTCCAGCCACCACAATATTTCTTGAAGAAGTTGGTGTCTTCAGGCCAGTTGTTGTACTCGCCAGCATCCGTGGGACCCGTCACCCGTGCTGCCCCATTCTGGCTTGCCGTAGCTCTCTGCTGCAGCTTGTAGGCTACTAAGCATATACTGCAATACATTATACACACATTTATGAACATATGCAACATCTAAATCGACCTTATGTAAAACATTAAAGCCATACAACTAAATCACATCTAAGAACATATGCAACATCTAAATCGACCTTATCGTAACATTGGAAGGCTCCAATCCCCGGGAATCTCCGCACCCTGTCTTTCTCAGGGCAAGATGGATATCTAACCTCTCCGGCTGGGCCCATTCCTACTTGAATTTCCTACAAAACATTCCACACATGACCAAATTAACATTATATACCAAACACCCAAACAACTCGCAGAACTTAACAATTTAACCTACAAGAATACGACTTTATAAACTTACTGCCCAAATATTTCACTCTAAAATATTCAAACCACTAGCAAAAAAGTCTTACAAAATCATAAATTCTTAGTCATTCCCAATTCATTCCAAATATAAAGCTAGATAATGTTGCAAGTAAGAATGATACATACCACAATCGTATCGCCGAGAAGATGAAGGAGGTTCAGTTACCACCACGAAGACGAAGGACAAGGTGGAGAGTTGACTCCTCCTGAGTATTATAGTCAACAAGGGTACGTCCATCCTCAAGCTTGGGTTACATCGGGTGAACCTCTCCTTCTTTGCTATTCCATATCTCATCGATGTGTTTTTTAAACCTAACATAGTTGGGCCGCACAAGTTAGCTTTAGGGTTAGGATTAGAGTTGTTTACGAGTATTATCTAAGCAACCTCGTCACTATACATAGAGGTGCTGACTTTTGTATTCGCACACAATTACAATTATATCAATACTCCATATCTTCAGGTTTACTACTGTAGTATATATGCTTCACATGATTGTATTCGCATACCGGAATCCTAAATTTATGGTGTAGATCTAAGCTAGTGATTGTGGATGGTTGGCTTACACTGTGCTTTTGAAAGATACCAATCAATATTCCTGTTAATTAACCAGTTCGTCTATTTTGATTGAATTTTTCTTAAGCTATCTATAATTACTCCATAGTTGAAACCGCGCGCATGGTAATTTTGCTATTCTATCGTTGTGACAGAGAATTCAAACACATGGTTCAGAAGTACTAAAGGCATCACAAGTGATCCTTGATGCTGTTATATATCTATGCAAAGCATATTGCAACAACACAAAGTCAGATGATAATGGCAGGACTGAAAAAGATGTACAACGCAGTGTCGAGGAATCAGACGACGTTCATCATGTTATCAGTGTAGCAAAATGTTCCCCTGAAAATTTGGTTAAATTGGGGATCCTTGCTGCTAATGCTGGTGGAAATTTTGTCACCGTACTAAATCTGTCATGGAAAGGAGTCGTTACTTTGATTCAGCTAGGCAAAGGGTTGTTATCAGTAAAGCTAAACTTATCAGATATTATTATGTCCCTTAATTCGTTGGCTAAAGGAGCTTTAAGCTGTGCAGCTCAGGCTTGGTCTTCATGATAGATCTGGTTTCTACGGCTGAAGCTAAAAGAGTATTCATTCCAGTTAAACTTTACTTGATTAATGCTGGGAGGATTATGTCCCACCCCAAGCATTTTCAACTAAATTGCTCTTCTCAAGCCATTGTATCACACTGTCATGTTTCGGGCCAGGATAGACCGACTGGGCTACAAGGGGACCAAGTGAGGTTTCTGTAAACTTAAGTTTTGCTGTATCAAAAGCCTGTTCAAGAATAGGCATAAGGATAGACAGAGAGTCCATTAGTGGTGTGAAGATATGATGGAAAGTCGGGTAATTCGGGAAGGTGTATGAGTTGGATAAGTGTTCTTATAAGGGAGTCCATTAGTGGTCTGAGGATTTGCACAGTAACTTCGAGTCTACGAGAAGCCTAATGAGAATTTCAGAAATCATCTCATTTCTTTCGTAGATTAGGTTATACTATAACAATAGTATTCAAATTGGACCAACAAGATGATATTCACTTATAATGCATCCATTTCGCACACTGTGACAACCAAATCTGTGGTGGTTTCAAGAGATAGCTCATTGCGGTATGTATATATTCATATCCGTAATAATCGCCACATGCCATTCATATTCAGTGTTACAAAACTCGGTTTGAAGTTGTAAGGACGTGTTAGTTAGCGGTCAAAGGGAAACGAATAAAACCCGACCGAGTTCCGAAAAATAGGATGACCAGGTCCGATCACCTAAACCCCAGGTCATTGGTTTCGAATATCAAAAACTCAATTTAATTTGGCCAGTTGTTATATGGGAATTGGTTTATCAGACCTGGCGAAACCCTGTCAAACCCATTCGAACCCAGCCAAATACGGTCTAACCCGTCTAAATCCGCCCAAACACGGCCAAACCCGAACAAACCTGGTTAAACCCGGCCAGACTCAGTTAACCCCGAGCAAATCCCGGTCAGACTCAGTTAACCCCGGACAAATCCCGGCCAAACACGGATAAACCCATGCCAAACCCGGTCATGTAACGATAAGAATACCAGATACATAAACACAAAGTAGACGTATAGGCAAAGTGGCAAACACATGACTTATAAGCTCCTATGTATGTGTGATGCATCAATGTAGATAACATCTGTTACTTTGACTTTATTGTTTATGTTAATAAAATCAATTGTTTTCAGGAGATGGAATTTTTGTACACATCGTTCAAACTTAGTAGTATATGCTAACGAAAACAGCGCGGACAAAGAAGTTCCAACAGATGAAAGGGCTCAAAGGTTTATCGAAACAAAATACTATAATAGGACTCGAATGTGAAGAAAACGGTGAAAAAAGAAGTCTTTCAATAGATGTAAGAGCTCAGCTGTTTATTGTTTTTAAAGTAACACATCCTAACGAGAACCACGCTTCCTCAAGGTCGCAAGGCAATTTCCTGCGAACGACAGCAACAACATTACTCACAGCATAAGCCATTTGACTTGCAATGGGTGGCTGCTTGGGCTTGATCACTGAAGCTAACCACCGGCAAGCCATGAACCTGAATAAATAAAATAAGAAACTATTTTGATATCAGAATACAATTTAAACCGATATATCTTGAATCTGAAAAGCACGAGCTGGGGAAAGGATTATCAATATAAAGCACGAGGGGGTTAAAGTTTATCACGTCAAAGTGTTTATTTTTACTTAATGTTCTTTTTTTTTTCATTTCGTTTTGTGATGTCTTTTATTAATAATAAAAAATCTTCAAGAAAAACAAAAGCTCAAGACGCTATTTCCATGAATATGTATGATGCTCTAGATAAAATACGAGGAAGAAGACTCTAAAAAAATATAGAAATAATGAGTGGGCGCCACATGAATAAGTGATATAACTACAACATTCACCAATTAGGCTACTCACAAAGGGTCGTCGTCCACTCTGTCAACCGAGTGTCGAACACGGTCGTACCGTTGTGGCGACCGAGTTGTTACTCGGTCGTAGGAGGGAAGCCTTAGATGGGTAATGATTCTATGTGTGCGGTATGATAGTTTGATTTCCAAAACTTTAACCAAACAATTAGTGCAGACCAATCTCATTCCAACGGTTCCTTAAGGGTATGTTTGGTACGATGAAATAAAATAGGGAAGGAATGTAATCAACATCGTAATGGAATAAATGAAGTAATGGAATAAATGAAGTAATGGAATGATGTATTACGATTGTAATTATGTTTGGTTGTAAAAATAGAATGGAATGTAATTAAAACTAAAAAGACTAGAATAACTTTTGATGATTTATTTTTTGTTCGATGGGTAATTAATTAGGGGTTTTTATGTAGTTCTCATTCCATTCCAAGGCGTAATGGGAAAAAAAACAAGGGGCCCTTAATGAATGAGACTGAAGGTTTTTGACGTAATGGGTGATTGCATGTAATAAACCATTACATTACATAGTTGCTAACAAACATAATTTCTCCATTCCGTCGTAATGATTTTTTCCATTCCTACTTTCATTGCGATGTACCAAACGCTGCGTAAATTAGTGTGCATAAAAAAGGAGGGTCACCTTGTAGCATAGAACCTTGCCGGTTCCACCAGAGCATTAGAATATCAGGAGTCTACCACGATCTTTGGGTCGACTAGCGAGAACATCTGCAAACAAACTCACTAAATCACTTCTCTTTATAATTAGGCAACGAGAGTCACCACAAACTAATCATTAAAACAACACAAACCACTTAATCTAATAAATAATCTCATATTTACAAACTTTATCACAAAATTTACTTAATATTTGGCTAACTTAATCAGCTAGGAACAAACACACTAGCTAAACTTGTAATTCCACAAGCTCGTCCATCAAACATCAATAAAACGCTCTAGAAACTAGAAATCGTCATGGAATCAAGGAAAATTAATTAGACGAAAGCTCAAATATACCCACTAAATCGGAGCTAAGTAACTAGTCATGCATACACTAGAAAAACTCGACAAACATCAAAATCATCAAATTTAAAAAGCCGGTTTATGGCTAATTTGAGTTTGGGATTATGTTCCATAAGCCCACTATTTGTGGCTTATTTTGAAACTTTTTGGATTATATAAGTTCATTATAGAAATTAAGCATCAAACTCCCTATGAAAACAAATGAAAAGCAAGAACAAACATTAAATTTATCAAATCAATGAAAATTAAGCATTTGGGGTCACTACAAACAAACAATTTAGCATGTTTCGGCTTATATAGACGACATATGGCATAACCACTTTTTTGTGGTTTATTTTGAAACTTCTCAAAACAAGCCACAAAAAAATGAGATTATAAACATAAACCCAAAATAAAATAAGCGTTAAGCCGGCTTTAGAAACCGTAACAAAAGTCCCTAAAATCATAACACATTCAACCTGACAAATAAACAAGCAAACTTGATACGGGGACTAGAAAAAGTGCTCGCTGGTACTCATAATCACAATAAAACACTAACAACAAGTTATCATTCATACAAAAGCCACAAACTCAGAATCACAAAAACCTAAGATATAACATTAAAGGTAAGTCAAACCTTTATATCACGATGTATGACTAATCATTTCGCAAACAACCGTCGGAACATCAATAAGAAGCATGCTCGTCTCAC
Source organism: Glebionis coronaria (assembly GCA_025667525.1). NCBI lineage: Eukaryota > Viridiplantae > Streptophyta > Magnoliopsida > Asterales > Asteraceae > Glebionis > Glebionis coronaria. Next base: position 666,193,826 of record CM046874.1, on the reverse strand, counting down.
AATCCAGTTATTTGATTAGATCTGCATCATTCGATCACAAACAAAACTATAAAGATTAAAAGGAGAAAGAAAATGACTACCTATTTGAGAGATTTGGTGGATCAGCTACAAAAAGTGTGTATGGTCAAATAATGTGTGAAACCCTAATTTCTAAAAGAGAAGTGTTGTGTTTGTACTTTGAAGCTTTGAGCTGGCTATTAATATAGACTATACATATAATTTATAAGCGGGCTTCAGCCCGTTCTACTAATCCAGTTCTAGTATGTGTGACCATGTACATCTTTTTTTTTTCTTTTTGGGCCAAGTACAAAAAAGTCAAAATCTAAAGAGTTGGTTCTTGAGGTGATCATTTTTTTTTCTTTACCAAAGATTGTATTTTTTATCAAATGCTCGACCACGTGTTCAATTGCTCAACTTATTTTATTCTTATCTAGCTCACACGTTTGATCCACCCTATATTGTCTTAAACCAAAACAAGCTTCGGCCCATTCTATAAATCCAAATCTAATATCTGGGTCATGTACATCTTATCTTTCTTTTTAGGTCAAACAAGACAAAAGAGGTTTAATTTATATATTAGCCATGATAGCTAATTTAAATTTCATGTTATAAGGTTTAATCTATAAATTTATTCACTTACATATAAGAAATATTATTGCATTTTCATTTGAGTACCTTTTTCATTTTTAATCATTAAAGTAAAGTAAAATATTATATACCATCATTTCTCTTGTTGCTTCTTGAATATATGTGTCGTCCGTCGTTTTATAACAGAGGTGAAATGACTCATCATTCGGTGATCTTTTATTTTCCAATTTCTGTAGATCAGATACAAAACATAAGATTGCATCACTATGATTGCTCATAATCCAGCCAAATCACTAGTCCCTCCTTTATTTAATAAAACACCGAGTAGTTAAATAAAAAGGACACGAAATGAATGAAACGTGATAGTTTGGATACTAAATGGTACTCACAAATTTATCCTTTATTCGCGCGAAACTAACAGCACCAGTAGTCTGAGTATGGAGTTGGTCAGATCTTGCTTGCCTTGCTTACCACATAGTGAGAGTTTCTGATAACAAGAACATAGTGAGAATGAGTTATTTAATGTAGTTATAGGTACTGTAGACATGAAGAGTGGAAATATTAATACCTTGGCTAACGGCTTTCTAAGATTACTTTTATAGCTTCGCCATTGTTGTTCAGTGAAGTTTTCTAAGATGAGGAGGAAAAGAGTTTTGGTGCATATGATAAAGAAAAGAAGGTCGAATAGTTTGGTTGAAAGAAGGATGATGGTAAGTGATTGATGTGGTCATTTGCTTCACCGGCCGTTTGCTTATGTAACGATGAGGGCAAGGAGTTTTTGAGCATATTGTAAGGAAAAGAGGTCTAACAGCTGCTGATGATGGGTGACTTGATGATGCGTGACTAGTGTTGTTAATCGCTTGATGAGTGGTATGCAAATGTGTGCGAAATGATTTCGACTGTGTCTGAAAGTTGTGTGATGTTGACGGATTCATTTGGCTTAGTTTTCTCTTATGTTTCTCCATCGTTGTTTTCGATTTGAACATCTTGCAAACTGTATGAAATACAACAAACATATAGTTAGTATTAACCAATTAGTACACATGTACGAGTAATGATGTGTTACACACAAACTAGCAGCTATCTGAGTTAACCAATACCCCTAAGGCCTAAACCTCGATTTCTTTAATTAAATACGACAATGTTACAACATCATAGCACATACACAGCTAGCAAAGTTTACACTATTAATCACGACAAACTAAAGCACTTTATACAATAGGAGCTCTCGAGTAACGCATATGGAAGCTACAAGAGATGTTGATATCAGTGATGTACCCAAGCAACTAGAAAAATATTGAAGCATCAAGCAACAGAGTCGATACATTTCCTCTGATTAACATTACTAGCAAACCTAATTAACGACTCCTAAAATATGTTTCGGTAAAACTTATCAGCACACCTAATTCGAACAATTAACTAATATACTTATTTCAAACCGTTACGGGAGCTTCTAACTGTCATTACGATGCATCATAAATATACTTAGTTCAAACCGTTAACAAACATAATCAGTTAACTAACGCACATGAACACAATCTAATCACAAGCAACAGCATAACCTGAACTTATAACTTCCAAAATCAGCTCATAATTTCACACAACTAAAACTCGCGAAAAGAACGCCTATAATACTTACATTTAATAAGCTCATAACTAGCTTATTTCAAACAGTTAATTTAATATCACACAAGTATAATAAATCAGTTAAACCTAACAACTCTAAAAATCAGTTTGTAACTAAAATCAACGACATGAGGCGAACTTATACGTTCTCAAATCAGCTCATAATTACAACATAACCTGAACTTCTTACTTCCGAAACCAATTAACTTTTGATTAACTAAAATAACATATACTATTAACATGAACTTAGAACGCCTCAAATCATCTCATAACTTTACAAAACTATAACTTGCGAAGATAACGTTCAGAAACGCTCACCACAGCACATAACTGTAACTAACAAACCTAACAACTTCTAAACTCAGCTTCGTGTAATCCTGTCAGTCAAGTTATTCCAAACGATCAATATAACATATAAAAACTACAGTAATTAACATATAACATGAGCCTATAACTCCTGAAATCAGCTAATATTATCACACAAATATAATTCGCTCAAAAACGCTCACTGAGCACATAACTGTAACTAACAAACGTAAATATACTTACTTCAAACAGTTAATTAACTAACATAACTAAAAACACTAATTAAACCGAATATATAACAAACAGTTTTGTTCTGAAATCAGCTCATGATTACACATAACTATAACTCGTAATAAAACCATAGCTCTTACCTGTAAGACTAAGTAACATAAACGTACTCATTTCAAACAGTAATAATTAAATTAAGTTAAACAAAATCAGTTAAATAAAACTAATTACTCCGTAGCATATATAAAATGAACTTATAACTCTTAAAATCAGCTCATAATTCCATATAACTACAACTCGCACATAAAACATTCATAACTCCGTAGCATATACACAGAAACAGTACAGAAAAACTTATAATGAAATCGTACAATAATGAGGTGCTGTAGCAAGCAGGGGCGGACTTATGTATATGGTTCAGGTGGCTAGACCGAAACGACGAGATTACAGTGTAATTTTTCTTTAATTTTGACAGTTTTATTTAAATGCTCCCCCCCCCCCCCCCCCCCCCCCCCCCACACACACACACACACACACCCTTCCCCCCCAACTCGAAACGCAAATTGCCCCCACTCACACATTGAAGTCCAAAATTTAACACTTTAAAACCTAGAAATCTTCCATTAATAAGCTAAAATACTCGATTTCTTATTCGGATTTTAGATTTTTTTGCCTTGCTGTTGTCAAAAAAAAAAATTTGCCCCCCACAGTCCAATATACTGCGTCCTCCACTGATAGCAAGGGACGATGAAATTTGAATACATTAGGATGAAATAAAAATTACAATTCATCCAAACGGCGTGTTTGTATAAGCTTAGTTTTGGGCTTCACACGCCACCTTTCTGGCTTATTTTGAGATTTCTGAGCTTATGTAAGTTTATCATGTAATAATAAGCTTACATAAGCCCAAAGGTTTCAAAATAAGCCAAAAAGAAAATTAGCTTATGAGCCTAAGCCGAAAGACATAAATGCATAGGCCCAATAATTTTGTCATTCGACATAAAGACCTTCTTTCATAGGAAGTGTACAGTTCATATACAATCTTAAACTAACTGACACGACATCCAAACAAGAATTAAATTATACAATCGCATAGGCAATCAGATACACCAAAAATTGAAAAGTCGATTAATTACAGATTCCTCAAAGCATACTATGTATAAGCATTTGAGAGGCTAAAAGGATTCGTAGCAAGGAGTGTTTAGGACTGCTTATTTAAAGGTGCTGTATCACTAGCAAAAATTATAATGAAATAATGAGGGCAGTATATGCAGAACAACAAACTTTAAATTGGCAGATCAGATAGTTTGGACGGAAGATTTATTATCATTAAGGGACATTCAGATTGTATATGCAGAACAACAAACTTCAAAATTGGCAGATCAGATAGTATACCAAATGTACGTTAAATAGACAACAATCAACTAAATTCGTCTTACTGTCATTACCCTTTTTCTTTTTTTTTCGCCACTAGAAATCATTGTTTGTCAATGGCCGAAAATACACCAAATTATAGTACTAAACTGTCATTTAGTCATTTATAATCGATGAAATCGTCAAAAGTTTGCAACTATGTCCATATACAAGTCTATCTCCATACAAATAATCAACAAAGAAAAGAAAAAAGAACAGGATAATGAATAAGTGTCTATAAACATCCAACAGATAAATTATCTCTTATGGCATATTAGGCTGAGTTTATATTGCGTATTGTCAAAACTACTTGTCTATTGCGATTTGTTAATATCATACGTCGTTGTATGATGAATATCTGAACATTAAAATTTATCATAATTCTAGTAAAGTCGGTATTAACTATGACTAATAAAGGCAGTATTTGTATATTTCTCGACTGCAATGCATATTAGAACAAACTTATCTAGAATTGAGCAACTACTACATTCACCAAAATAGAAACAATGCTAACAAGAATTTAAGATACATTTCATACAACCAACCAATTGTCAAAACATATACTCTTGACAATTCACTAGAACGGTACCCGCGCAATGCGGCGGCGAGTACCTAATAACGAACTTTGAGACTAACAATTATTAATCTCTTACTCATTGTAAAGTTATAAAAAATCGAATTAAAAAACCCACTAAAATTAAAAAAGACTAAAAGTTAATAAAAATATATCAAAATGGATATCGAATTAAAAAGCACAAAATTTTAAAAAATATAATGAAATTAGATTATAAAAATAATAAATAAATAAAAAAGATTTTCCAATTTAAAAGAAAAATGTTATTTTAAAAAGTTGTTACAAAAGTTTGTTACAAAAGTTTGTTAGAAAAGGTTATAGTATATAATGTTGATAAAGATATCAACAACTTGCTTTATTTAGTAGGTAAAAAAGTCTGAATTTTCAGCCTTGCTATTTTAAGAAGGTCCCAAATGATTTATAAAGTAGTATAGAAGTATAGATATAGAAGATATAGAAGTATAGATATAGATATAACCGGGACTATCAAAATAATCAACAAACAAGCTCTCAATTTATCAAACTAGCTATGTAAACAAATGAAAAGACAGAAATAATTAAGGAGTGTTTGTTTCGGCTTATATAGCCGGCTTATGGATTATTTAAGTTTGGGGATTATGTTTAATAAGCTCAGTTTTTTGTGGGTAGAAAAAGTGAGCTTATGTAACATAAGCCAAAAACAATATAAGCAATAAGCCAGGTATTTATAGCAGGAACAAACACATCATTGTGTGCAAACTTAACAGCTAGTCTAACAACAAAATTAACGCCATTATTCATAAAAAAACAGAAAGTAAAAGGTAATTAATGAAACCTTTATATCATGATGTATGACGTTTAATTCTGAATCTTCTTCTGGAATATCAAAGCGGCATATTTGTTGTATATGCCGAGCCCAAATAAGACTAGACATTTCGCAAAACAACCGTCTCACACCCCCTGATTAGACACATTACAACAATCTTCAATGACGAAATGTTTTAGGGAACGACAATCAGAAGCTAAGCAGTCCAACTCAATGTCACTGATCGTCCTGCTCTTTGAAAGATGTAAGCTCGCCAATTTGAGACAACTCGTACTGATATTTTGTAAACCATCCGAAGTAGCTCGAACACCAATAAAAACTAGTTACTGCATCTCAAGGGAGTGGTTAGCTACAGCAAACAAAGTTCGATCGCCAAAGTTAGACCTCAATCTGCCATCATCAATACACAGCCTAATCAACCCTGTACAAGCCTCAAGTACAGTAAGCAATCCAGACTCGGTACAACATGGATTACTGACTAGAGTAAGATCCCGTAAACATTGACATCGAGCCAGTAAAGAAAGACCATCGTCAGTTAGGGAAGTATATTGAAGATAAACATTCAACAAGCAAGTATTATCCTCGTCATCCTCGGGAAGAAAACACTTAAACATCTCCCACGTTCCCCAGCAGCTAATAAGTTTTATAGATGTCAAAGTATGAGGGGATAGAATGCAGGGGGCGAGAAATAGAGTACCATAATACCGGGAAAGCTCAAAAGCCTTAAGTGGCCTCCTTGTGGCTTTAGCACGATCAGTAACATGCTGGGAGACAGAGTCAGGCCCAATGTAACGAATAGACCTAAGAGAGAGAGCCTCGAGTTGTGGACAATTGTCCAGCAACGCAAACAGAGCAACTTGATCAAAATCACAAGCATCACAACAGAAAAACTTCAATTTTCCAGAGTGTTTAGAGAAGAGAGACACCCCAGCATTAGTAATAGCAGTGCAATCACGGAGTTGTAGGCATGTCAGATTAGGGCACATTGATGTCGCAAGGACGATATCTGAATCATTAATGATTGAGTGACGACGATTGGTGGAGCGAAGAGATAAGGTAGTGAGGTGAATGAATCGATTGAATAATATCGGAATCCGCTTTTGAAGATCAGGTGCGTCGGTGAGAGTGAGGCGAGATCGGGTTTCTGCCTCTAATTTTGACCAATTCTGTGATAAGAGGGAGTAATTGTTAAGTTATTGTGACAACAGGGACTAGCAAAATGGCTCTAAATTTATCAAACTTGCTATGAAAACAAATGAAAAGACAGAAACAATTAGGAAGTGTTTGTTTAGGCTTATATAGCAGGCTTATGGCTTATTTAAGTTTTAATAAGCCCACTTTTTTGTGGCTTATTTTAAAAAACAAATTAATAGCATTAATAACTCGCCAACAAATCATACAAAAAACACAAAACTAAAAGGTAATTAATGAAACCTTTATATCATGATGTATTACGTTTAATTCTTGTGGAATATGAAAGCCGCATATTTGTTGTATATGCCGAGCCCAAATAAGACTACACATTTCGCCTCAAAACCTTCATCACAAAAGGACAAAAAAACGTTACCATCCAAACTAATAATAATGTAAATACTATAATGATTAATCAATCAGAAACATAAAATGAATACCTAATTCAGATCTGGTCAAAATCTACAAAATAGTTGACTTCAATTGGATGAAACCCTAATTTCTTACTGTACTAGAATTGAGTATGTTTGTGTAATTGTGTGTGTTTTAAAAAGGAAGATGAGATAGTCAGTCTTTTGAAACCTGTTTTGAGATTTGGTCAAGAGCTACAAACCGGTTTTTTAATCTCTGGAGCTGGTCATGTCATCGGATTACCGGTGTAACAGATTCGACTCAGGTCAATTTCGTTTTCGAAATAAATAATATACTGAAATTCTAGAATTTTAAATTTATAAAAAATTTATACGATATTTATAAAAAATTTATATAATTTTTACATAAAGTTTATAAAAAAATTGTATAAATTTTATAAAAAAATTTATGTAATTTTTTTATAAAATTTATAAAAAAAATTTATAAACTTTATATAAAATTTTTTATAAAAATTATAAATATTATAAAAAAAAATTATGAAATTTATAAAATGTATGTAATTTTTTATAAATTTAATAAAAAAATTTATATAAATTTTATTTTTGCTATTTAAAAGAGTAAAAACCGAAAAATAATTTTTTATATATATTTTAAATTTTATAATTTTTAATATAAACACAAAAACCCGAATAAAAAAGACTAGAAAAAAGTTTATAAAAGATAAATTTCGAGTAAATTAAATTCCTTCGTTTGTCATACAAAACACAATAAACGGAGGAAATTAGAACGTAAATGTTTTGAATAATCCCCCAATATCCTTCAATTTCCCCCAACCAAACGGACCCAAAGATAACTAATATTTGCAATGCTCAGAAAATTATCTATACTACAAAAGGAAAAATCACAAAACTTTGAATGTTGAAAATGAGTTAATTATGTGATATGTACTTTTGTCACGACTTAGCACGAAAACTTCAAACTATATCCCATGCTCTAATAACGAATTATATGTGATTCCATTGATTTAACACTAAAAGCAAAGGTATAGTGAAGAGATTATGCCTCTTCGTTTGAGCCCCATTGCTAACACGGGGTTTTAGTTTGGCTCAGTTTGGTTTGGTTCAGGACTTCAGTCTTCAGGCAAAACCTAAGGAAAACACATTCAACCCGTCTAAACCGAACTAACTGACGCAAAACAAAAAATCGACCGAGTCACTTCTATTCGGTTCTTGACCCACTTATGTACTAAACTTCATTTACACCCAAAAAAAACAAGAGGCGGGAAAACAAAAGCACAAGCGGCGCGTGAGATTAATCGACGGCGCGTGAGAGACGAAAACGAAGAGGAAAATGATAGGAAGATGATTAACGGAGTCAATTAAAGCTTCATATGTATATATTACTTACCTTCATCCTTACTTTTTATAATTTAACTCTAATCTCGTAATTAATATCTGTTGATTCAGATTATCATGTTTTTTTTAGTTTTAATTATACTTTACAAACTGAACCAGACAGTTAAGAATGATGTTTCGTCTCGGTTGTTAGTCAACTTTTGCGCCTTTGCTTTTAGTGTCCTCTTACAACTTGTTTACGACCGGCTATTATTAAAAAAACATGTTAAAAAAACAACGTTATCGGGTTTTTTAGTGTACGCCGGATTGTGCCATAGTTTATGATGAACTCACTATGGATTTAAGTGGCGACAACATAGCGTTATCGTGGCCTGCCCCAAAACAAGCCTTAATGAAAATCATCTTTGAACGTAAAATAAATAGATGTTAGTTTGGTGTAAAGAATATCGTAACTCACAATTTAGGTGAACTGACTTGTTTATGATTGAGATAGAGAAAGGCTTTAAATAACCGAAGTTTACAACTGAAAAGTAAATACTAGCCGACTGAATAACTAACCAGTAGACTTAGTGGACTCCTAAAAATATCTCAACAACCCTTGAGACTAGGTGTTTATCAAACTTGGCAAACCTTATTCCTGAAGACTCGTAAAAACTATAACATTCCCTCCCATAAGCTAACTGTTGAAACAAGTTAGCTTACACTTCCAGCTTGCTAACTCCCAACAAACTTCGAAGCCTCTCAAATACTTATGTTGGCAATGGCTTAGTCATTATATCAGCAAGTTGCTCTTTAGTGTCACAATACCTTAAGTTAATTGTTCCACTTTGCACCAGATCACGCAGAAAATGGAAACGAACATCAATGTGCTTGCTCCTACCATGCATCATTTGATTCTTAGAGAGTTTAATTGTTGAGTTGTTGTCACAATAGATCGTAACACCACCTTTACTTGCACAACCTATCTTCTCAAGAACCCTATTCAACCAGATTGCTTGTGTTGAGCACCCTGCAGCTGCAACAAATTTCGCTTCTGTAGTAGATAAGGTGACAATTGGTTGTTTTTTGGACGAATGAAGACGTAGCCAAAGGTGCTTTTTCTATCATCTGTATCGCGAGCATAATTGTTATCCGTGTAACCGATGACCCCTCCTTTTCTTGTTTGATACATGACTCCGAATTCCAATGTTCCCTTGAGATACCTCAATATTCTTTTTATTGCCTGCGTATGCATCTCAGTTTGTTTACTCATGTACCTACTTACAAGACTTACCCCATACATAATATATGGACGTGTAGCAGTAAGATACATTAGGCACCCCACAATTTGCTTATAATAAGACTCACTAACAACAACTCCGCTTTCATCTTTGTTGAGTTCCATACCACGAGCAATTGGTGTCTTCACAGCTTTACACTCCCACATACCAAAACGTTTTAGCACCTATGTTGCATACCTCTTTTGACAAATAAAGTTCCCTTCATGTCCTTGTAACACTTCGATGCCGAGAAAATATCTCATTATTCCAAGATCAGTCATTTTAAAAGACTTCATCATCGATGCCTTAAAGTTATTCAACATTGTTTCATTGTCTCTTGTGTAGATCAAATCGTCAACATAAATACTAACAATAAGTAGGTTACCTGCCTCGTTCCTTTTGGTGAACAATGTTTGCTCGTTTGGGCATTTTTCGAATCCCTGGGCAACAAAAAATGAATCAATCATGTTAAGCCAAGCCCGTGGTGCTTGTTTTATACCATAAAGTGCCTTATGCAGCTTGTACACCTTCTTCTCCGAACCCTTCACTTCAAAACCTTGTGGTTGCTCAACATACACATCCTCATTTAACTTTCCATGTAGAAACACAGATTTGACATCTAACTGATAAATGTTCCACCTTTGTTGAGCAGCTAATGCAATAATAGTTCTAACTGTTTCCATACGAGCTACCGGAGCATACACTTCTAAATAATCAACACCATACCTTTGTGAGTAGCCTTTTGCAACCAAACGGGCTTTATACTTTTGTAGTTCTCCATTCTCGTTCAACTTGGTCTTACAGATCCACTTAACTCCCACTGTTTTAGCTCCTTTTGGCAACTCAACCAAACTCTATGTACTGTTCTTCTAAATAGACTTGATTTCATCCATCATGGCAGTCCTCCAATGCTTCTTTTTAACAGCTTCATTGTACGAAATTGGATCAGAGACCGGATCTGATTTTTCTGCCATGGACAAGTTTAATTCAACATCTTCTAGTTCATCACCTGATACATAATCATTCATCCACCCAGGAGCCTGTACCCACTTCTCGTGTTAACCCTCCCATGATGCATATTAGTCCTAATAGAAGCATCATCTTCATTTGTGGCAGCGACATCTTCTTCCTCAGCGACCACAACTACATCATCACCCTCGTTAGTGTTAGGAATATTGGCCGCATCATCCCATTCTAAGTCAATCAAACCATCTTCTGAATGTGTTTTGCTCCATTCCCATCCTTTGTCTTCTTGAAAAATAACATCCCTACTAACTATGATTTTGTTAGTCTTGGGATTAAGCAACTTATAGGCATTAGATTCATCGCCGAATCCTAGGAATACACACTTCATACTTCTATCATCAAGCTTCGTCCTCTGTTGTTTCGGTATATGAACGTTTGCTAAACATCCAAATACCCGCATATGTGAAATAGAGGGGCGATTACCACTCCATGCTTCTTCTGGTGTGATGTCCTTTAGAGCTGCATTAGGACATCTATTCAATACATAGTTGCTCCAATTCACGGCCTTTGCCCAAAAAACGTTTAGGCATTCCTTGGTCAGACAAGACCGCTCTAGCCATGTTAAGAAGAGTCCTGTTTTTACGTTCCGAGACACCGTTTTGTTGAGGAGTGTAAGCGGGTGTAAGTTGTCTTCGTATCCCATTTTCCTTGCACATTTCATTGAATTCTGTAGAGTTAAATTCACCCCCTCTGTCGGTTCTTAGACACTTAAGTGCGAAACCTGTTTCTTTTTCAACTAATTTCTTAAAGCATTTGAAGTAGTAAAATGCCTCAGACTTCTCTGTAAAAAAATATACCCAACCTTTTCTACTAAAATCACCAATAAAACATAAAATATACCTTTTGTCACCATTTGATGCAGGGCTGATTGGTCCGCAAAGGTCAGCATGTACAAGCTCAAGCAACTCATTTGCTCTCCATGTGCTTTTACATGGAAATGGTTCACGATGATGTTTTCCTACTAAGAAATCCTTGCATATATCAGAAACATTCTCTATGGATGGCAAACCTTGAACCATTTCTTTACTCCCTAGCTGCTTTAACATTATGTAGCTCAAGTGCCCCAATCTCCTATGCCAAAGTTGTGACAGGTCTTGCCCTTTGGTGATGAGACAAGTTTCTTCTTTACCACTTAGATTGACTTGTGGTTCAGCATGTGTTATAAACATTCTATTTGTAGACATTTCAGTCTCCATAATCAAACCTTTATGTAGATGAAAAATCTTACACAGCCCACCATTCATTGTCATTAACAACCACATAGTTAGCCTCCTATTCCAGTCCGAGCACTCAAACTGGTAATGTCCCAGCTTGTGACACTTATAGCACTCAATCATGTCTCTGGAAGGCATGGTTCTCCCTCTTCCTCTTCCACGGCCTCTTGGAGAAAATCGTCCACGCCCTCTACCACCTCGACTATCGTCAAATGTCACCTTCAACGCTTGTATATCTTCATCATCATGACTCCTTTTGAACTTCTGTTCATGCACCAGTAGAGAACTTTGAAGTTCATCTACTGTCATTTGATCTACATCCTTGGATTCTTCAATTGAGCAGACAACAAAGTTCCATTTGTCTGTTAGTGTTCTTAATATCTTCTCGACAATCTTCACATCTTCTATTTTCTCTCCAAAGTTTCTCATTTCATTAGCCACATCTAACACTCTTCCAAAGTAACTAGTAACAGATTCTCCTGTTTTCATTGCTAGGATATCAACATCTCTCCTTAACCGGTTGAGTTGTGCTCTCTGAACTTGAACATTACCTTGATATCTCATCTTCATTGCATCCCACAACTACATTGAAGTTTCCTTCTTGGTGATGGTCTTCAAAATCGACTTGTCAATCGACGAAAACAAATAATTTTTCGCCTTAAAGTCCTTCAGCTTCATATCTTCAAGGTTCTTTATTTGAGCGGGTGTCTGATTCTCTTCTTCTTCTGGAATTCCATTCTCAACAACGACCCATTATTCCTTCGACCGCAACAAATTCTCCATAAGTAGACTCCAATGATCGTGGTCTTCATCAAACTTTGGAATGTTTGGTTGACCGAAACTACTTCCTTCTGTTGTCATTTTTCACTCACTCACACAACTATCTGTCACTCTTAAATTTGAAGTCAGACCCCTCTAGATGAAGAGCTCTGATACCAAATGTTAGTTTGGTGTAAAGAATATCGTAACTCACAATTTAGGTGAACTGACTTGTTTATGATTGAGATAGAGAAAGGCTTTAAATAGCCGAAGTTTACAACTGAAAAGTAAATACTAGCCGACTGAATAACTAACCAGTAGACTTAGTGGACTCCTAAAATATCTCAACAACCCTTGAGACTAGGTGTTTATCAAACTTGGTAAACCTTATTCCTGAAGACTCGTAAAAACCATAACAATAGAAAGTGAAGTGAGTGTTTCTTTGGTTGTGTGTTATAATTTATAAGTGTGTTTTTGAGATGTTACCACTTACCGGCTTCGTCTCTGTTTTTTCATATATAACTAGTAATGTAGTAGGTTTTTAAATAACTGTGAGGAGGGGGTTATTGAATTTTTGCGCCTTTGGTTTAGGACCATGTTTGTGTTAGGTTTACGATGCAGCTTGGTATTTGAGTGGTGGAGCTTATGACATATTGTCCTAATTCATTTAGAGCACAAAATGTGGTATACCTCGCTGTGGCACCTTTGGCGGCACCATAGCGTACAGCCGTACAGGGGTCAAAACAAGCGTTAGCGACTTTTCTTGAAGGGGACTTAAATAGAAATTGAAGTGAGTTTGGTTCTTTGGTTGTATGTTATAGGCCAAAAGCTACCACTACCTACGAATTTTATGGTGTGAAATGTGAGCGCCGGTATAAGTATAAGAATTTCATATCATTGGATTAGTTGATTGATATGATCCCTGGAATAAGTATTTATGGAATAAGTATTAAAATAGTTTATTTATTTAATATATATGTTTCAATTAGGAAAAGATTAGGATCCGACTTGTTCTACAAGAATAGGATTACTATATAGGGTGATCAATGCTGTAATATTTAATATGTTGAATATGAATTAAAGTATTGATTTGGTTATCAATCTGGGGGGTCGGTTTATCTCATTAATATAAGCCATCGAAGGGTCGGGTTATCCCATTGTTATAGCTTATCTATCCTTTTATCTCTTTAATCGATCCGGTTCTTATCAATTGGTATCAGAGTTGTTTCGATTATAGGGTTTTAACAACAAAAAACACTGTTCATCTGTTACTGTTCATCGGTGGCTACTGTTTATCAGAAAAAAAAATTAAAAAACTTACTGGAATGGAAGAACAAAGGTGGCAAGAATAGCATCAACGGAATCAAAGGTGTCAAGAATGGCATAAATAGAGTCAAAGGCGTCAAGAATATCATCAATGGAATCAGAGGTGTCAAGAACAGCATGAATGGAATCAAAGATGGGAACAAATGGCTATTAGAGCTTCTAAAGAGGATAAGAGGCGTGCAGAATTGAATCAAAATATTGAAGAGGATAAGAGGCGTGAAGAGTGGAATCAAAAGATTGAAAAGATGATAAATCTAACTGATTCTTTCCGGAATCCTATATCGCCACCAGTAACAACCAAGGTACCCGCAAAACCGATTTAAAATACCCTACGTTTAGAAGGAAGAAGCCGACAAAGTTATACAATTGGTGAGGAGGTGAAAGAAGAGTTGAAAGGCAACGTTGTTAAAGGTGTTCATGTCACAGGTTCTGAAGTTGCTGATGGATATGTCGGGGAAAACCCACCACAAACAGACGTTATACTTCAGAATTTGGATTCAAAACACATTGGTGTTCCGGAATCAGAAAATAGCCAAGACCACATGAACCCGAATTGGGCAGGGACGTGCCTTCTCATGGGGAAAGGAAACAACAAATGGGTGGACAGATTTTTGGTGCAGAGTTGGAAAAACTTGCTGTTAGGATTGATTTAAGGGATTTTGAGGGGCTTAATTGTGATCTAGGGAGAGTAGAAGAAAGAAGAACATGGAATCCCGGGATCACTTACCATCAATCACGAATAAATTGGAATAAAAGTGGGCTGATAAATAACGTGATCCAACTTTTTGAGCTTCGTGCTGACGGACATGCGACGAGAGTAGTTCAAAGGAGAGTTTGGGATCCTGGAATTACTCACGGCGGACATTTTGAAGCAACACCTTGAGGACAAGGTGTTTTTGCGGGGCGGAGTAATGATATGATCCCTGGAATAAGTATTTATGGAATAAATATTAAAATAGTTTATTTATTTAATATATATGTTTCAATTAGGAAAAGATTAGGATCCGTCTTGTTCTACAAGAATAGGATTACTATATAGGGTGATCAATGTTGTAATGTTTATTATGTTGAATATGAATTAAAGTATTGATTTGGTTATCAATCTGGGGGTCGGTTTATCTCATTAATATAAGCCATCGGGGGGTCGGGTTATCCCATTGTTATAGCTTATCTATCCTTTTATCTCTTCTATCGATCCGGTTCTTATCATTGATTTGAAGGTATACAGGGACTACTAATTAGTTTCATATTCACCTGATATAGTAACAATAATGTTATTGATTGTTAACAAGATTTTACCTCTATCGATACAACTCTAATAGTCTAAGGACCTGTTTTCGTAACATTACGTCTTGTTTCGGATTTGTATGAATTGCGCGTTTCAGATATTGTATGTAAGTTGTAGGTTTCTGGCTCCTGATTTTTTATAAAGGACTGTGATGATTTGGTTTTGGCCTTTTGGTGTATTAGAACTCGTATGTATACTGAATTGGACTTGTGCACCTATACGGAGAAGTTTGCTTTCGGTTTTTGTTTGATGATTATGAGGACATCTAGGAATATAAGATGCCTGAGTTTGCAACTGATGGTCCTACCAATAACCTCCCATTGTGGCTTGGAAGGTTTTGGGCTTTTGCCTAGTTTAATGATTCGTGCTAGGTGTTATAGTTTATGCAGGGAGTCTAAGACACGTCATTCATAGTCCAAAAACTGTTAGTCCATAACATCCCACCCTTAACCCTATGTTGTGATCTTACTTTGAGTTAGACTTATAATTCTACAGGTGGTAGAGAGCCGTACTTAACTAATTTCTGAACTTGGGGAGTTTTATGCTTAGCTAGAAAGATGAAAAAGCTGTTACCCTTGGACCTATCATTGGGCTAGACATTCTGGGAAGATGATAGGTGTGAAAACACCCATCCTTTTACCACTTATTTCTTACTAAAACAAGACCAAAACGCGTGTTTAATATCATTTGTTTGGAATTATGCGTGGTTTTTGTGTTTATTGTGTTTTCAGAGTCATCCGGATGAATATTGAAGAAAACATGGGATTGCACGGGTTTTATCGAGGAAAAAGACTCAAGACGAAGTCTATTGTCCAAGAGATGCAAAAGATTTGAAGTCAATGGGCCTACTTGAAGATTTATCGAAGAAAAAGGCCAAAGATGGAAAATTCTTATATGTCGAAGAACTCGAGTCTATTAAACAAAATATTATAAGACGAGTTGGAATTATTCACCGACACTTCTCAAAATCCAAAGTCGGAAACGTTTATTTAAAGAAATGTAAAGACTAAAGAAGAAAGAAGAAAAGAAGCCCAAAAACAAAGCCCATTCACAAGCCCGCAAGCAAACGCATATAAATAGGAGTTCACTTCACAATTTTGGAGTTAGTTTTTAGTTAGTTTTTAGTTTTTCATTTTCTCTAGTTTTAGAGAGAGAAAGTTCTCAACTTTCTCTCACTAAGTTTTCATCTTTCTTTCTTTTAATCTTTCAAAGATTAAACCTTTTGTATTGTTGATTTCATTAATCAAGTTCTAGTTAAGCTTTTAATCTTTCATCTCATTCTACCTTTCTTTTATTTTAGATTGATTTTGGTGCGAATTTCATTTGATCCGTGTTGTTCTTAATGATTTCGTGCTTAAAAAGTTAATCTTTTTATGCCTACTTAAGTTTTCATACGAATAAGCTTTGAGATCTTTGTGCTTATTGGCTTATTTTTATGTTTAGCTTATTTACTTATCAAAAGTTTTCTTAAAAAGTTCATCTTTTTATCATTTGATTTATAAGTTTGCTTATTTAAAGTTAGTAAAAGTTGTTTTTAGTGCTTATTTAATCCGTTTCAGTTTAGATTCATTCAAGTTTTGGGAATTGGCTTATTCAAAATAGCTTATTGCCTAGCTTTTTATCGAATCCCATATAAATCGGAAAGGGTATAAACCCCTTTCCGATCAGCTTATTCCGACCACCACCATCCCCCTCTTTTCGATCTCCCAATCGGAAAAGGGTTTTGAACTTTCCGATTTGGCATGTAAATGATACATTCCGATTGTGGGGATTTTTGATCATTCCGATTAGGGTGTTTTGTGACATTCCGACGGCTAGTTTTGTAACATTCCGATTGGCATTGTTTAAGATTATTCCGATTGCTTCATTTATCTACATTCCGATTTGGCTTCGATTTGTGGATATTCCGATTGGGAATTATTCCGATTGAGTCTTGTTTATACATTCCGATCAGTATCCTTTTTATGATATTTCGACTAGTACTTATTTCCCAACATTCCGATCAGCTCCTTTGTCCCTTATTCCGATTTCATATATTCCGACCAGAGGGGTGTTTGTTATTCCGATCAGTCTCCCTTTTACATATTCCGATGGTTTAGTTCTTGTTTTTTATAAAGTTTCCAAGTGTTAGTTTTATTAAAAGTTCTAGTATTTTTCTAATCCTTTCTTTACATTTTCAAACATTTAGTTTTAACTTGTCAATTTAGTTTAATCTTTTAAAGCTTTAATTTTACTCTTCGACACTTACTTATTTGTTATTAGTTTAAAATAGATAAACAAACCAACACCCTTTTAGTAACCAAGAACAATTATTCCACTTTAAACCGTGATCAATTCGAGAAGATACCGAGAGACATAATCCTGAACCCAATGAAAACAAGTGTATCAAATGGCACCGCTGCCGGCTATTCTCGTTAAGATTAACAGTTTTTTGTGAGAACTTGGATTTTGGGATCCGTTCACCGTTAACGTTACTTTTTCATAAAAAAATTCAAAAAAAATATAAAATATAAAATTTTCAAAAATACAAAAAAAAATTAAAAAACCATAAAAACCAAAAATATTTTTTTGTTTGCTCTGTTAGTTCTTTTGCAGGTGCATGCGTACACGATCAACGTCTTATCAAGAGCCCGAGCCTCTCGAAGACTTAAACATGGCCGGTGTACAAAACAACAACAACAATCCACCTCAAAACAATAACAATAATAACAACCCACCTCTCAACAACAATAATAACAACAACAATGAGCCTCTACCAGATAATCGCCCGATGATTGAACTTCTGCAAGCACATGTAGACGGCAACAATGATCCAATTGTCATACCCGCGATTGCAGCCAACAACTTTGAGCTCAAATCCGGCTTTATCCAGATGGTCTCTGCTCAACCATTCTTGGGGCGTACCATTGATGATCCTCATGACCACATCAAGAGATTCTTGCAACTCACGAATACGGTCAAATTTAATGGTGTTCCACAAGAGGTAATCCGTTTACAACTTTTTCCTTTCTCCCTAGAGGGACAAGCCCGACATTGGCTTGCAAAGGAACCGCCACAAAGTATTCTGACGTGGACGGATTTGGAGACCAAGTTTATAAACTACTTTTTCCCACCCTCTCGTACTACCGCTTTGCGGAATGAAATCATTAATTTTGAACAAAAGTACGATGAATCTTTTAGTGAATCTTGGGACCGTTTTAAAGATCTTTTAAGAAAGTGCCCACAACATGGTTTTACCAAAGTGCACCAAATTAATACTTTTTATAATGGTTTAAGCATGAATGACCAAGATTCACTAAACAGTGCCTCGGGGGGTAATATTTTGGTTAAGACTTCCAATGCCGCTTGGGATATCATTGAGAATAAGTCTCGTGTGCAAACCAAGAGTGCTCGGACCAATGCCGCTAGTGCTAGTACTAGTGACAGCGACAAGCGACTTGACAAAATTACTACGCTTCTTGAATCGCTTGTTACCCACACCGCTAACAACACCAACAGCATCAACGCTAAGAATGCTCAAGACGCTTAAGTCAATGCTGTTAGCCAACCATGTGAGATATGCGGGGGTCCTCACTCTTACACCACTTGTACCGCCACCCAAGACTATCCTTCTGAGCATGTGAATGCAGCATACGGTACCTATCCTCCGGCCGCTTATCAAGCTCGTCCTCAAGGAGACCGCAACTTGCTTAGCTACCGCTCAAACAACTTTCTTTCCCCGCCCGGTTTTCCTCCTAACAACCCAAACCAACAACAAAACCTCAATCGTCCTCCTCAACAACAACAACCTCGTGCACCATACATACCACCTCACAAACAACCATATCCACCTCAAAGAAACAACCAAGTTTACCAACAACCTGCTTATCAACCACCCGCCTATAATGCTCCTCCCAACCAACCCACCGCATTACCCCAAGATATGAGGACTAATGATGTGATCGTGGATAATCTCCAGCGGGAAGTGCTCAACTTGAAAGCAGACATGGTGAAACAAGGGAACGATCTTCGAGCTGATATGCGAAACACTTTGGCAAGTCAAACGAATGACTTAAGAAACATGATGACTAGTTTCTTCCAAGGTAATCAACCCTCTTCTTCGGGTACTCTTCCGAGTAATACCGTTGTGAATCCAAGAGGGGAGATGAAAGCAATCACCACTCGCAGTGGCAAAGGTACCAAGGAACCCGAGCTTCCTATACCTCCACCGGTGATTGTGACTAAGGAAAACGAGTCACCTGCTCCTATTCCTCATCCTTCTACTTCCCCAATTCCTCTACCTCTTACTTCTACCCCTCCTCCACCCAAGGATGTGAGTGATCCTATTCTCCCAAAGCCTTCCTCTTCTTCCGATATACCTTATCCATCAAGGTTGAGGAAAGAGAAGCTCAAAAGCAAGGATGATATTCAGGTTTCGAACTTTCCCAAAATGTTTAAACAATTGAATTTTAACATCTCCTTCGCTGAGGCTCTCGCTCACATGCCTAAATACGCAAAAATGTTCAAAGATCTTCTTAGCGACAAGGAGAAGCTTCTTGATATAGCTAACACCCAACTTAATGATAATTGCTCTGTAGTGCTCTTAAGGAAATTGCCAACCAAGCTTGGTGATCCGGGTTGTTTCTTAATCCCTTGCAACTTCCCGGGAGTAGAGAATTGCATGGCCCTAGCCGATCTAGGTGCCAGTATTAACTTAATGCCTTTAAGTGTGTGGAAGCAGTTATCTCTCCCCGAGCTAGTCCCCACCAAAATGACTTTGGAATTAGCTAACCGTACGGTTGCTTATCCAGTGGGGATAGCCGAAGACGTTTTTGTAGGATTCGACAAATTCACTTTTCCTACCGATTTCGTTGTCGTTGACTACGACATGGACCCTCGTGTGCCATTGATCGTTGGTCGTCCATTCTTGAGGACCGGTCGCACTCTCATCGATGTTGAAGCCGGTGAGCTTATCATGAGAGTGGGTGACGATAAAATTGTCTTCAACATGGGAAAGCTTTCTAAACAGCCTTATTCATACGAGAGTGTTAATTGTATTGACGTTCTTGATGAGGCTTGTGAAGAACACTTCAAAGATGCTTGTATAAGTATTCCTACCTCTCTTCCCAATGTTGAGACCGTTTCCTCTATTGATTCATCACTATCTCTATTTGGAGAAAGTGATTTCCTTTGGAAAGATTTGGAAGCCACCATGGGAGATGTGAACTTAGAACATGACGATTCTCCCACCGATTGGGATGAAGATCTTCGCCTCATTGAAAACCTTCTCAAAGAAGACAATATTTCTCCACCATCTCCCACGGTTATTGCTATCGATGCTCCGACTTTGAATACGCCTCCCATCGAAAATCCTCCGGATTTAGAACTTAAGGAGTTGCCGCCCCATCTCGAGTACGTGTTCCTTGAAGAAGAGAAGAAGTCGCCCGTCATCATCGCGAAGGACTTGAAAGAAGAAGAGAAATATCGCCTCATCGCCGTGCTTAAATCTCATAAGAAGGCAATTGCTTGGAAAATTTCCGATATCCGCGGAATTGATCCAAACTTTTGTACTCACAAGATTCTCATGGAAGATGACTTTAAACCCGCAATCCAGAGCCAAAGAAGGGTTAATCCTCGCATTCATGACGTCATCAAACAAGAGGTTATCAAACTTCTAGATGTCGGCTTGATTTACCCTATCTCGGATTCGCCATGGGTAAGTCCCGTCCATTGTGTGCCCAAGAAGGGCGGAATAACCGTTGTTCCCAATGAACACAACGAGTTGATTCCCACTCGTCTCGTTACTGGGTGGAGATTTTGTATTGACTATCGCAAGCTCAATGATGCCACGAGAAAATATCACTTTCCTCTTCCTTTCATGGATCAAATGCTCGAGCGTCTAGCTGGTAATGACTATTACTGCTTCTTAGACGGTTTCTCCGGGTATTTTCAAATTCCCATCGATCCCAAGGACCAAGAAAAGACCACATTCACTTGTCCCTACGAAACATTTGCTTACAAACGCATGCCTTTTGGTTTATGCAATGCTCCTGGGACGTTCCAAAGGTGTATGATGGCTATCTTCCATGACATGCTTGAAGAAACTATGGAAGTATTCATGGATGATTTCTCAGTTTATGGCGATTCTTTCTCTGCTTGACTTGCCAATTTAGAACGTATGCTTCAGCGGTGTGAAGACACTCGCCTTGTTCTTAATTGGGAAAAATGCCATTTCATGGTAAAAGAAGGCATCGTGCTAGGACACAAGATCTCCAAAGCCGGTCTTCAAGTAGACCGTGCTAAAGTCGATGTTATTGCTAAGTTGCCTCCACCTTCAACCGTGAAGGGTGTGAGAAGTTTCCTCGGTCATGCGGGCTTCTACCGTCGCTTTATCAAAGATATTTCTAAAATCGCTCGCCCGATGACCCACCTCTTGGAAAAAGATACTCCTTTTATCTTTTCCAACGAGTGTATCGAAGCCTTCAACCTTCTTAAGGATAAGCTAACTAAGGCACCCGTCTTGGTTACCCCTAATTGGGAGCTTCCCTTTGAGTTGATGTGAGATGCTAGCGACTTTGCTATTGGAGCGGTTTTGGGCCAAAGAGTGAACAAACACTTCCAAACAATCCACTACGCTAGCAAGACAATGACGGGGGCTCAATTGCATTACACGACAATCGAAAAAGAGCTTTTAGCTGTTGTCTATGCCTTTGAAAAGTTTCGCCCCTATCTTGTCCTTTCTACCACCATCGTATATACCGATCATTCCGCGTTGAAGTACTTGTTGACTAAACAAGATTCTAAACCAAGACTTCTTCGCTGGGTTTTGCTACTCCAAGAATTTAAAATCGAAATTCGCGATAAGAAAGGAGCTGAAAACCTAGCCGCGGATCATCTCAGTAGACTTGAGGATCCTTACCAAGGGGAACATCCGAACAAAGAGATCAATGACTCTTTTCCCCTGGAGACCTTAATGTCTATCAATTCGACTTCTGATGAAACCCCGTGGTTTGCGGACATTGCAAACTACTTGGCGGGTGGAATTCTCGTTGACGGGTTAACATCCCAACAAAAGAAGAAGTTCTTCAAAGACATTAAGACTTACTTTTGGGATGACCCGTATCTATTCAAACAATGTGCTGATTTGATTATTCGCCGATGTGTTGATGGACCGGCAGCTTTAGAAATCCTTGACGCTTGCCACAAAGGACCCACCGGTGGTCACTTTGGTCCCAACTACACCGCCAAAAAAGTGTTTGACTCGGGATTTTATTGGCCCACCATTTACCGTGATGCTCACAAGATGGTTAAACATTGTGATGCTTGCCAAAAACAAGGCAAGATCACACATAAAGATGAGATGCCTCAGAATTTCATTCAAGAATGTAAAATCTTTGATGTTTGGGGTATCAACTTTATGGGGCCATTCTCTTCCTCTAAAGGAAACAAATACATCCTTGTAGCCGTTGACTATGTCTCCAAATGGGTTGAAGCCAAAGCTTTACCCACTAATGACGCAAGGGTGGTTTGTAACTTTTTGAAGTCGCTATTCTCTAGATTCGGTGTGCCTCGTGCCATTATTAGTGATCACGGGACTCATTTTTGCAATGATCAATTTGCTAGAGTCATGGCTAAGTATGGTGTAAATCATCGTCTTTCCACCGCCTACCACCCACAAACTAATGGCCAGGCTGAAATCTCTAACCGAGGCTTAAAGCGAATTCTTGAAAGAACCGTGGGAGAGCATCGTGCCTCATGGGCTGATAAACTTGATGATGCTTTGTGGGCTTTTCGTACCGCTTACAAGACTCCGATTGGTTGTAAACCATATCGTCTCGTGTACGGGAAAGCGTGCCACCTCCCCATTGAGTTGGAGCACAAGGCTTACTGGGCCTTGAAGTGGGCTAATTTTGATATCAACAAAGCCGGTGACCTACGCAAGATCCAACTCAATGAGCTGAATGAACTCCGGAATGAGGCTTATGAAAATTCTTTGATCTATAAGGAGAAGACTAAGCTCATTCACGACTCCAAGATTAAAAACCGAGATTTCCAAGTTGGAGACAAAGTTTTACTCTTTAACTCTCGGTTGAAAATCTTTTTGGGCAAGCTGAAATCTCGTTGGTCCGGCCCATTCACCATTGCCCAAATTTTTCCATATGATACTCTCGAGCTCGCTCAACCTAATGGACCTAATTTTAAGGTGAATGGCCAATGAGTGAAGTTGTACTTTGGTGAGGACATCTCTCAAGAGATGATTCCATCCCTCACCACGTTTCCCATGAACTAATTTTGGGTCGAGTCAGGCTCATGACTCGGTTATCAAAAACAAGCGCTCCTCGGGAGGCAGCTCGAGTATCTATCCTTTTCTGTTTTAACCTCCTAAGTGTAGGGGGACCTCTATAGGTTGCTTGTGTTTGTGTGGTGATGTGATTACAGGGATGAATGCACTTTTGGAACCTTTGAAGAACCATGCTCTCGTGTTATCCGAAATCCGGTTCTATCTCTCAACTATCGTGATTCAATTTTCTTCATACTCTCATTTGAAAATGATCACGTTAGTCGTCTCTTCCTTAGCTTGATTTAACCAACGTGCACAATGTCATAAGTGTAGGGGAGACTTTTCCCACATGCTTAAACATTGAGGACAATGTTTATCTTAAGTGTAGGGGGGACTTCTATCGAAGTTTTAAGTGGACTTTTCCATGAAAATGCCTTCATTTAACCGGAAAATCATCTTTTTCAACATTTTTCAAATTTTTAATTAACTTTGGCCATTTAGTCGTAATTTTTGAATTTTTATCGTTGCTCTTTCATATGTATATATCCCGCAATAAAGTCAAAAATATTAATAAAGTGGTGTGGCTAGTTTAGAAATCTTTGACATATTAGGCCCGTTGCGATTATTTTGACTCAACCCGAATAGACTTATCCAAGTTTATTCTAGCTAGTATCCTTAACCATGTAGACCTTAATTGGTTTATTAGGCTAAGCATCCACGAGTCTCATTACTTGAGATTTTAAATTGTGGAGAATGAGAAATGATAGAGTCAATTATAAGTCGGTAATCTCGCACAAGCTCACTTGGTGTAATTATTTGCCTATTCTTGCTAATAATTTATCTGCAATAAGTAAGGTCGTACGATTTGAAAAGTTACTTAGCTTCTAGCCCAAGATCGTTTAAAAGTTGCTCGGTAATGATAAGAGTTCATAGCCAAGGCATAACTTATGAAGCGGGGCGCGAAGATTGGCGAGTCCGAAAAGGCCCTAACAAGGCATGAGGATTCCATTTTATTGCTGAAGATCCAAAGTGATGTGAAAAGCATTATTCCAAAAATCAATATGAAGGATCAAGACTCACGATGAAAAGCAATCAACTCCCATAAAGATCATGGAGAAGTATATCCAAAAAGACCCTAACAAGGTATGAGGATAAATAGATCCAAGTCCGAAAAGGAGGCGGATCGTTGTATCTCGAAATCCCAATTAGAGATTGAAGAATAATCATGAAGTCGTGGTCAACAAAGTTAGAGTAACCCTCAAAAGTCTCCAAGTGAAGAAACTCTATTACGAAGAGAAGACCATTATCTCAAGAACGTCTCTCAAGATATGAAGTATGAAGTACATGCCAAATATTGGCCCGAGAAAGGTCTCAAATCGTGAACCAAGTTATGCCAAGATATGAACTTTTTTGATATCCCGAGAAGCAGTTTTAAGAGATTTTGTCCTTTAGCTAACTATTGATCAAATCGTCCTACTTTGCTTTCAGCCTAAATAAACTATCGAAATAAGTCCAAAAATGCATCTTCATGATCATTCTAAGACAAAAATAAAATATAAGAGATACACCTAGGAATAAGGGAGTTTAAGCAATTAATTAGGCCATGTGTGTAAGTGTTTGATTTGCTAACTTATAATAACAATGATCTCGTTTTTATGCTTAGTTTGGGGAACGTGAAACTTGAGGGTGATAAATCTTCACAGCACCGAAGCCCTAATGTAAGTCCTTGATCTCTTTGCAAGTTATGTCCATATAGTTATTTTCAAGTGAAAATGGTTTTCTATCCTTTTGTTTACTTTAAAGTTTTAGTTTTTCTTAGTACTTTAATTTTTGTTTAGTAGTATTTTAATAAGGCCAAGGTTGATTGATTATGAGAAAAGTGTAAAATTTGCTTTATCACTAAGCATTGCATGAGGGCATGGCAATGGTTAAGTGTAGGGGATTTGATAGGTGTGAAAACACCCATCCTTTTACCACTTATTTCTTACTAAAACAAGACCAAAACGCGTGTTTAATATCATTTGTTTGGAATTATGCGTGGTTTTTGTGTTTATTGTGTTTTCAGAGTCAACCGGATGAATATTAAAGAAAACATGGGATTGCACGGGTTTTATCGAGGAAAAAGACTCAAGACGAAGTCTATTGTCCAAGAGATGCAAAAGATTTGAAGTCAATGGGCCTATTTGAAGATTTATCGAAGAAAAAGGCCAAAGATGGAAAATTCTTATATGTCGAAGAACTCAAGTCTATTAAACAAAAGATTATAAGACGAGTTGGAATTATTCACCGACACTTCTCAAAATCCAAAGTCGGAAACGTTTATTTAAAGAAACGTAAAGACTAAAGAAGAAAGAAGAAAAGAAGCCCAAAAACAAAGCCCATTCACAAGCCCGCAAGCAAACGCCTATAAATAGGAGTTCACTTCACAATTTTGGAGTTAGTTTTTAGTTAGTTTTAGTTTTTCATTTTCTCTAGTTTTAGAGAGAGAAAGTTCTCAACTTTCTCTCACTAAGTTTTCATCTTTCTTTCTTTTAATCTTTCAAAGATTAAACATTTTGTATTGTTGATTTCATTAATCAAGTTCTAGTTAAGCTTTTAATCTTTCATCTCATTCTACCTTTCTTTGATTTTAGATTGATTTTGGTGCGAATTTCATTTGATCCGTGTTGTTCTTAATGATTTCGTGCTTAAAAAGTTAATCTTTTTATGCCTACTTAAGTTTTCATACGAATAAGCTTTGAGATCTTTGTGCTTATTGTCTTATTTTTATGTTTAGCTTATTTACTTATCAAAAGTTTTCTTAAAAAGTTCATCTTTTTATCATTTGATTTATAAGTTTGCTTATTTAAAGTTAGTAAAAGTTGTTTTTAGTGCTTATTTAATCCGTTTCAGTTTAGATTCGTTCAAGTTTTGGGAATTGGCTTATTCAAAATAGCTTATTGCCTAGCTTTTTATCGAATCCCATATAAATCGGAAAGGGTATAAACCCCTTTCCTATCAGCTTATTCCGACCACCACCATCCCCTCTTTCCGATCTCCCAATCGGAAAAGGGTTTTGAACTTTCCGATTTGGCATGTAAATGATACATTCCGATTGTGGGGATTTTTGATTATTCCGATTAGGGTGTTTTGTGACATTCCGACGGCTAGTTTTGTAACATTCCGATTGGCATTGTTTAAGATTATTCCGATTGCTTCATTTATCTACATTCCGATTTGGCTTCGATTTGTGGATATTCCGATTGGGAATTATTCCGATTGAGTCTTGTTTATACATTCCGATTAGTATCCTTTTTATGATATTCCGACTAGTGCTTATTTCCCAACATTCCGATCAGCTCCTTTGTCCCTTATTCCGATTGCATATATTCCGACCAGAGGGGTGTTTGTTATTCCGATCAGTCTCCCTTTTACATATTCCGATGGTTTAGTTCTTGTTTTTTATAAAGTTTCCAAGTTTTAGTTTTATTAAGTGTTCTAGTATTTTTCTAATCCTTTCTTTACATTTTCAAACATTTAGTTTTAACTTGTCAATTTAGTTTAATCTTTTAAAGCTTTAATTTTACTCTTCGACACTTACTTATTTGTTATTAGTTTAAAATAGATAAACAAACCAACACCCTTTTAGTAACCAAGAATTATTATTCCACTTTAAACCGTGATCAATTCGAGAAGATACCGAGAGACATAATCCTGAACCCAATGAAAACAAGTGTATCAGAAGACTTCACGTCATCCCATTTCATGTTGAACAAAACTATATTGCAAGTGGCTTCAAGTTACATAGAATCGGATACATCCAAATGCTTCAGCCAGCTGCTTACTTTATGAATCAAGGTACATTGCTCTGCAGTCTGCACTCCTGTACTTATATTTAAAAACTGACGAGTTTACCATGTAGACTAAGTTGCTTTACAAATTTGTACTCTTATTTGAAATGAAGTTAAAGGGTAGATATATATTTACATCGCCGCGTCTGTATTGTAAATATGCAGTTACGAATAATCCAGCCAAAAAGTAATAGGAATTAGACCTAACACGATTCCAAATAGAAAAACTTCAATCATTTCGATTTATTTGAAAGGGGAAAAAAGAGAGGGTTCTAAACCTAAATAAACATCCGAATCGCCCATGAATCTCAATGACCAAGAATTGGCAATTGACGCGGGAAGGAACTATAGAATACCTGGAATCTCACAGAAAGATTTCTTTTTTGAATTGTTCATTCAATGAATTTATAATAAGTCTTCCCCAGACCCATAAAGAGAGTTGGGGTTATAGTTGAAGCCACCAAAACCGAAATAAGTAGTTATATTCTAATAGGCATGAAGGAGCTAAATGAGATATGTTTTTATATAGTTATAATAACTAGAACTCTTTTATTTAAAAAAACTTACCTAAGTTTCTAGATACGAGGATAATAAAAAATACCAATTGACAGTTTGTTTTTGATTCATCAGTTATTAATATAAGGCACTAACAAAGATAGAGTGACATAGATAGAAAAAAAGATTCATCATCTGTTACATCTACTCATCCCACGATTCCGAATCAACAGACCCCATTACCGAGATATGGCAACTCTTTTTGAAAGTCATAGTAATAAGAACTGTGTCATCTAACTTCATTCACAAAGAAATGGTGTAAGTGGATGGGAAGGCGTGAATCCTCGATCCTAGCTAGTTTGATCTGTCGAAATAAGGTTCTCGGTTGGCTTTGTATGAAGAAGCCTATCTTTCTAGCCCTAAGTGAGCCATAGATTGTGAGTGAGCTTTCGGGGAGTAGAGATCGAGCGTAGAATACCAGTGGAAAAATTCTCCTATCATCAATGTTATACTGAACTGAACTAATAATAGTTTATCATTTAGAAAGAATGGAGAAAGAGGCCTCCTTGCATTGCCCAACTAGAGCGAAAAGCCTTATTGCGTTGCGGCCCTAAGTAGCTATGAGGTGTTGATGTACTTGGAACCTAGACCGGTTACCTGAGTATGGCGGTTCGGTAGCCGTTCAATGATAGCATGAGATCCTCGCTTCGGTAAGTTACAAGGATGAATGCAAATAGCAAGGCGCTGTGTTGTGTGAAGTGAGACTGGTTGCCCTAAGTTAAGTGCTTCCTTATTAATATTAATTAATGATCTTGCTCAGTAGGAGGGCTTTCCCCCTTCTGTGCAGCCTGATTCTCTCTCTGGAAATGAGGGTCCCCTCGATTGATATTTATCATCGAATAAGGAATCCTTCCATGGATGAGAAGGTTGAGTTACAGTACATACTCCGTTGGCTTTCGCAAGGAAGCATCTCGAAAGTTCCGCAATCTATGGTTGATACCTCACTCGAACTCTATCCCATACCCTACTCGATGCTGAAAAGCTACTCTGCCTTTCGGAACCCAAAAAGAAAGCCGGACGCTTGGGAAGCTATGCAAAACCTGAAAAAACGAATATGCTTTCCATCTTTGAGCTCAGAGGTTACGATCGTCTCCTCATTAGGCTATTTTTTAAAAAGTATAGCTGACTCATCAGCTGAGTGGTTCGCCTCTTGTCCACCTGAGTTATTTACTTCATTTTTTTCCGACCTGGAAAACCAATGACTCTTTAGGTTAGGTTCTCTTTCAACATAGACATCCCGATGACCATGGATCAACTTCGTTCTACGAAACAGAAAGCAAATGAAATCTTCCTCTTAGGGCGTTCGATTCCACGAAATGGCGACCCGTTTTGCCGGAGTATTCCGCTGTGGCTAGCATTGTTAGGAATGCTTCTGACCATCTTAGGCCATTCTTGATGATGGACCCTCCGGCAACTTTAGAAGCCTTGGTTCGTAAGGGCTCTTATCTTGAACTAACGCTTTGATCTCGGCTTCTAGATCCATATCCTTTCGCATCAAGAGTACCCGCGCGTCTTAAACCCACCTTTATCCCAACAAGCCCATGATGAACAGAGAGGAACCCGATGAGGGAGGTGGGACAATGTTCAGACCTTGGCTGTCACAACAAGCAACCAATCAGTTTCGGGCAGGTAAAATGAGGCCTCGACGGATGGGAACTCCTACTTTGACTTTAGTTTTGCGATCTCTAAGCAGGATTTTCAGTCATCTATCCTTTATCTTTCCCTAGCGAGTGAAGAAAGAGTGGATGTTTTGAACGAGTGTTGAGCGAGTGAAGTGCCCCATAAGCTATAAGGGCGAGCTATATGTATCAATTCCGTGAGCAGCGATTGAACTGAACGTCAAAAGTGAATCTAGCAGGAATCGAACCTACGAATTTGCCCGGTTGGGCGCTTTAACCATTCAGCCATGGCTGCAAAGAGACTCAGCGAGTGAACTAGGTTTTGGTATTCCTTCTTGAGCTTCTATTTCTTCCGTTAAAGGAGATTCGAGAAAAGATGGAATAAGAAGACGTGTTTCTAGAACGAACAAGTTACAGGTTGAGAAGGGGGAGTTATCAAAATTAGACAAGATTGGAATGGGCATAGGAACATGTATTGATGTACCATATCGGATAATTCTCCCAGGTTGATGCGATGTATTCCACCAGTTGACTGAAGACTTGATTAGTGGTATATCGATCGGTCCAGCACAGATTGAAATAGGAGCCGATTCGATAGGAAGCTTTTGAAAACACAGTGCACCCATGTAAATAAGGAACAAGATTAATACATAGGTTAAACAAGCATCCCACACCCAAAAGGTGCCCCACATAGGTCTTCCCCGAAACCCCCCCAGTAACTAAGGTAAACAACGTAGAAAAAGCACCCATTTCTATACCTGTTCCGAAAGAGCGAAGAAAAAGGGGATGTTTTGTTAATAGGAACAAGAACGTGTTTATAGCCGTAGTGATATAAACAAGAATACTCATTCGAGCCGCAGGAACGTGTACATAAGGAATACGAGAATTTTCACCTTGTTGAAGGTCTAGTGGTGCTACCCGAAGACTTATATGAATAGTCATCGCTGTTAAGAACAACCGAGATCCAATGAAAATTTTCGCGTAGCTTCTGGTCTTTGACATCAAAAAAGAAGGTTGTAATATTGAAAGGGACATCTGATAATTTCAATTTGATCCTAGCTAGCGGAACGATAAAGACGCAATGTCTAATTATACTTATGGTCCTTTTTTTCCAAATAGAAAGACACCAAATTCCTAAAGTACTTGCTGCACTTCTTGGGAAAGAAGTCGTCTTGGTATTGGATCCGCTCTTCTCTTAGCATGAACATTCATTCTATTCTAATTGTCTTCTTTATTCAGCCCCCACCCGAACCATTCTGAAGACCACCAAGCCCTCCCGAATGAGTTCTACTATAGAAGCTTTCGACGTAGACCCGGGGACAAATCTTTCACTCACTAAGAAGTGAAAACCTGTGACTAGATCCGAATAACTCCACTGCATCTTTATTCAAAATAACGTAATTTTTTGAGTGTTAACACCAAGTCACTTCCGAAGATGCAGTGATTCCGAAGATGCAGAAAATTCCG
The DNA here is from genome assembly GCA_025667525.1 of Glebionis coronaria. NCBI lineage: Eukaryota > Viridiplantae > Streptophyta > Magnoliopsida > Asterales > Asteraceae > Glebionis > Glebionis coronaria. The sequence goes on along the minus strand of CM046874.1, from coordinate 666,162,765 downwards.
ATTGACTTCTTTAGCCACTTCCGGCTTCCCCACTTCTGCATCTGTCGTATTCAGGAGAGCTTGCTTCGTGGCGGAGCATTTAGCAATGCTAGCAGCCTGGTGAGGGCTGGCTGTCTGTGGACATTTTAAGGTAGGGCCTGCTGGGCTTGCTTCTCATGAGATTGGGTAAGGGAATCGGAAATGGGCTCATAAACCGGGCGGGTGGGCTTTTGGGCACACAGAAAAGGGGAAGTGGATGGATGGGTAGTCCGGGAAAAACAACGGGAGAGGGCTCGTAGCCCCCCCTCTCTCCCTCTTCCACACGCCTATTTGTTCCCCCAGCCCCGGAGAGATGCAGAACTCTTTTTTTTCTCTGTCTCGTACGAAGCAATGGGAGGCAAGCTATGACGGTAGGATGTGACCTTGCCTTTCGCCCTGCTACCGTCGCTCTAAGTTCTTCGAACTAAACGAAGTTAAGACTAAAGTTTCGGAACTAAAGTTTGTAACTTTTTCAGCAAAGCTTAGTCAAAATCCGTCCTTCGGCTACCTTGGATCAAGGGTAGAGATAGGAAGTAAGTCAAAGGTAGATCAACAAAAGTCTTAGTATGGGAAGAGTCAGAGCGAGGGGAGAGCCTTTCTAAACGAAGGTTAGTCTGGGTAAGGAAATGGGTACTCTGCTCACATCGAAGTAACTGCTGTCTCCCTTATGGTCGACGTTCTCTCCTCCCACCCTCTCCCTACCGGTCGCCGAATAGAACTCTTCTTTGCCGTTCTGGTTGGCTTAGGGCGGTCGAACTCTCCCCTCCTCTCCTTAACAGTCGAGCTATATCTCCCCTTTTCCTTAACAGTCGAGCTATATCATCCTGAATTAGCTATTTCTTTAGCTATAGCTTTGCCCTTCTCTTTTTTCTATTGCTTTTTTCTCTTTAGCTTTTTTTATCTGTTGAGAATCTGGAGTAAAAGGATTCGAACCTTTGCATGCCGGTACCAAAAACCGATGCCTTACCACTTGGCTATACTCCATATGGCCTGGGTGAGAGGGGGAAGCGAAGAACGAGCCGTGCAAGGACGCGGGGATATAGCAAGTAAGCAGAAAGGTTCTCCCTTTAGGACCGAATACAACAAGCTCACGACTCTAATAGAAAGAAAGGGTAAGCTCTTTGCTCTATTTGCTTGCAATGTTATGCCTATCAAAGTTGGCGAACGCTTCTGTAACCTTAGACTCGTTACGCTGTTCGACTGAACTTGTTGGCTCCACGTCCACCGAAAGTAGGTAACCTTCTTCACCGTTAGTTCCCGTAACCAAACCTTTCTTATCTTTTTTTTATTATTCTTTCTGAAGGGCTTGCGGTTTATTACACCAAATTCAGTGAACTATTGAAGCTATCGAGAGAGTACCAAATGTTGACGGTAACGAAGGTTACCGGGCCGATGTGGCCGGTTACCGGGAACCTTTTGGTTCCCAGGAAACTACGTTCCCTTTGTAAAGTAGGCCTTTTTATAACTAATTAGAGTTGACATGAAATGGATCACAGAAGAAGACATAAAAGATGAATGAATGATTCAATCCCTTCCCACTCACATGGGTTCTTCTATTGAAGAGGTTCCCCAGGCGTACATAAGAGTGGAACCTAGATAGAACGCGGAGCACCGGCCCCGACCGCCGATACAGTTACCATGCTTACCAGCTCTTACCATTGCCGCCTATATATATAGATGGGAGGTAGGCGGGGCTAGCTTGCTTCTCTTCCCCTAGGCTACCTGCACATCTTATGTGCGAATAAAAGGAAGCGATCGGCTCTTCACTTAGTAGACGGCCGACAGACGAAGACCCCTTCTTGTTCTCGCCCAGTCGCTTCTTTTTTTTTAGAATCCTAGACTAAAGAAGAAGGCTCCTGAATCAGCGGAGGAAAAAATCCGCAAGCAGGAGAACTGTACTAACCTGCCGCCGGTTACTTTATCAGGGCTCCGTAGGAGAAGAAAGAAGGTCTGGGTCCAATTTCTAATGAAACGAAGGTCCCCCTTACTCCCTATTCTCTCTTAAAGCTTTATAAAGCTCTAAAGTTGGTTAAGAACTATTGACTGTAAACGATAGCAGTTATAGTCACTCAATAGATATGCTCGCCTTTGGAATGAAGATGGATGAACAGGCACTTGAGCCTGGAACTGATGAAATTCGGGGAAAACATGGAACCGGTCACTATACCGGGGGGGGAGACATGATCGCGACTTAAGATTCAAGTACCGTTGAAAAGACTAAAGGAACGGGGGAATGACTACCTGTAATAAAGCACAGGCTAATACGAGCCGACCAGAAGAAACAAGGCTTTAGATTACCGGATCCTGGACACAATGTTCCTAGAGATGGAGAGCCCCTGCCTTTTCTAGCCTCTCCTTCTTGCTTGCTTACCTAGCTCGTGTCTTAGTGACTCTTCCTCTTTTCTAGGTTTTTTTAGTGTGAAAACGATAGATTTTTCATTTGCCAATGAATTGGATCCGCCTCGATTCAATCAATAATGGGATTCTTGGCTAGAGAAAAGTTCTGTGACATGGACGCCCAACCCAACTCGGTCGGTCGGTTGGCCCACCTAAGATATTCAAAAATGTTCGATCGATTTGATCAAATTTGGAAAAGTCTTTCTCGCTATTCAGAACAGTGGAGCTTTCGATCAAGATGTTCTCGCCTCCCCCGTTTGGGCTCTCGCTCGAATCAGATATGGGTATTCAACTCAATATAATATCCTACCTATCGGGCGCCAATATAATAAAAGAGAAAGTTTACGCATGGGCCTATTATCTGATGCAGAACCGATGCGAGAGGGAGAATCAATATGCGAGAAGGAGGGGATTGAGAGCTTTCAAGAACCAGTGGAAAGGAAAGACTTGTTCCCTGCATTCCTTTCTTTCCAAAGAGAGTCATTAGTGCTAGGGCATAAAAGCTTTGATTGAATGAACGCCACCTTGCTTGTATTTTTTTCAAACAAATCCAATGTTGGGCCAAGCGTTGCCAGCCGGTAATAGCCGAAGGCAAAAAAGGGGAGATAGAGAAGAGGAGATTCAGAATAGTCACTCCACTCCATGGATAGTGCACACAGATTCTTCTTTCATTTGCAATTCCTTTCGGGTCGGAAACGTAGGCTGGTGGTGGGGATGTGCCCCTTCTCCCTCTTCTTCCGCTTTACAACCAGAATAAGGAACCTTAGAATTCACTCCGATGAAAAAATGGGAGAGGCTAGCGAATCGGAATTGTATGGAATGTCCTACTCCTGCCCGAGCTTTCCGATCAACCAATCCCCTATTTTAGAGACATCTGTGTTAGGTAGGCCCAGGGATCACTGATTAGTCGAATGAGCCCATCCCTCTGGCCTATCATTTGTTGGTCGATCCGGCTGACGGCTCCTGCGTCTGGGGCCCCTTTATACTAGTTTGCTACTAGGAGTCCCTCTAGTCGAATCCATAATCCATAGAAGTCCCACTAGAAATTGACTGACATGGCTCTTCCATCGATGATCTACTGCTCCCTCTTAGTTGCAGATGCCCATGCTTTGATTCGAAAGCCCTAGCCAGTGATAAATCCCCAGGAAGAGAGGACTATTGAATTCCTCCTCCCTTCAGTCCAGTTTGAACCCGTCCCAGCAATGAACACCTTCCTATTGCAAGGCTTTGCTCTGCCCTTCCACTAGAATCCACTCCGGGTCGGAGGAGCAGCTAATCCAACTTCTTAAGATATTGAAGAACGAACATTTTCTTGAATTCCTTGCCTCACCTTGAGATGAGAGGGAAGGTCGATTTGACTCGAATCCTGGACCTGATCTTGAATCCTACACTGGTTAATGATGCGATGGGAGAAGTTTTTCTTTTGTCATTTTTCATCAATGTTGGCCCAGTCGAGGTTCGTCCATGCCCCATACCAATGGACAAACCTTAGCCCCTAGTTCTATAATCCACCCTACCCAGTCCCTGAAAGCCCTCCCGGGGCCTAGCCCTCTTTCTTTGAGTCTTAAGCGGCTTTCATCATTGACGAACACGTGCGCTAATAAGACAAAGAGGGAGTCTATGCCTTGAATGAATCAGTAAAGTAACAACGGATTAGTGGAATGAGGGATCAAGAGACAGATAGGGGGAGAATGGCAATCATTGGTGGACCTTCCCTTGAACGAGTAACGGAGTTCTCAACGGAGTGGTTTAGGTTATGGAATTCCATCTCTACTTGGGGCTTTCGGTTTGAAGGTTATAAAATGTGGTGCGGGTTCATCTCTCTCGACCAGTTCAGCTTCAAGGGAGGGTGATCGAGGGGACCCAGACTTTAGATCTCTTATCTATGGCGGGGGGTCACCTTCGTATCAAGAGTGTTTTGGGGAGGCCAGGGAAGACGGATTGGATCGAGAGGTGATGCTTATACTTCTTCTTTATCGATAGGATTCCCATCATTTGCAGTCTCCCAGACTTTAGATCTCTTATCTATGGCGGGGGGTCACCTTCGTATCAAGAGTGTTTTGGGGAGGCCAGGGAAGACGGATTGGATCGAGAGGTGATGCTTATACTTCTTCTTTATCGATAGGATTCCCATCATTTGCAGTCTCCGGCGAAGGAGATAAGGGCGAGGGACCGAACATGTTCTATCCTCAACCTCCATCCGTCATTAGTAATCTCAATTCGCTTTTCCTATTCACTAGTACAATGCGCGCTACAACTAGCAACCCCTTACTAGTAAGGGAAAAGGCTAGCACGCAAGGGCTGATGAAAAGCCAGCAACTTGTTAGGACTAGGTTTTGGCTTGCCCCTTTCTTCTTATTAGGAAGGTAGGTTTGGAACCCTATACAAGGGGCTCTTGCTGCTCACCCCTATCTCTAAAGGGGCGCACACTCTTTACCACTAAACGACGAAGCCGGGAGCGGAAGGAGGGACTTGAACCCTCAACCTCAGCCTTGGCAAGGCTATGCTCTACCAATTAAGCTATTTCCGCCAGCTACGGTAGTGGCGAAGCACTACTGAGCAATTCACGTATCACTTGATACGGACGACTTCTGTTTTTCCGCCGGACCACAGTCTCGACCTCCGATCGAGCTACGAACACGAGTAGGTAGGCGGCCAGGGGGCGGCAGGGCTGCGCCTTTTCAATCAATCTTCGGTCGCTCCACTATTGGTGCGAGCTGTAAGGAGTCTTGATCTCGAGTCAAGCTGGGGCGTCATCTGTCTTTTAAGTTCAGTCATTTCCTAAGACGGCTCCTCTTATTCTTTCTACGATAATCCAAACTGCAGCTCCACGCGTCTGCTCGGAACCAGTTGATTCCCGAGCCATTCGTTCTCTTTCACAGTCGAGCTATTTCATTCCTCTTGGTTGGCCTTTGCCATCCACTAGAGCAAGTAAGAGAACCTAGAGTGAATGAACTTAAAGAACCGCATGACCGGATTGTACACGGGCTATGTATATGAATGTGCATAAAGAAGGGACGGGGCTGGGGAAGAGAGAGGGAAGAAGCTGCAGCGGCACCTCAGGAACTTCTTACTAGAGCAGTACTATAGGCATTTTTGAGTGTTTGTATGCACGTCTTTTGTTCATATTCCTGCGTAGTTAAGAGAGAAATTGCCCCCAAGGAAACCACTTGTGTCTTTCTTGGATATGCTCAGTCCGGGTATAGACGCTATGACGTGAAATCCAAGAGACTCGATGTATCCTTGAATGTTTTCTTTAATGGGAGCGCTTCATATTTTCCTTAACCTAATTAATAAGCCCCAGGGCAGAATGATGATAGAGAAGTATTGCGGCCTTCTCCTGTTCATCAACTCTAACCGCATTCTTCTGCAGTTGATGTTACGGATCAGCCTTATTCAAGCAGCTTTGCTCAGCATCTTCTGCCGATTGTCAGCCTGTTCAGCTGACCTCAGAGGATTCTAGTCACCCGGCACAACATGTTTATTCTCGGCAGCGATTACAGTCTCTTTCCCAGGGTCAGACTACTCCATAAGATCCACAATCTAGCCCAGTTGCTTCCCTTTTAGGCGCTTCCTCTAGTTAAAGAGTGAATTCAGGAGTTCCAGGCAGGCGATAGGGGCTTAGGGGGGATAACATGAATCGTATAAGCCTAAACCCTATTAGTTATGTGCTTCCCCCTTCAAGAGCTGGGCTACTGCCCAAATCAAGTTCTTCCTAGCGTATAGTATTGGGAAGATTGATTCTTTCTCTAATATAGTACCTAATAGTTAGATTAAGCATTAGGCGCAACTTCGACTATAAAGCATCCCGTTAATCTCTTCTCTTTCTGTCTTCAAGCTTTTGCCTAGGAGCTTGGATTCCAGTCCTATCGTTAGAAGGCAGCATAGTTGGAATTTCTTCCTGCGGCGAATAAAGGAAGAGAAAGGGCTCTCTAATGCCTTATTTGTACGATATGATGCAAGCAAGGAATCCTATTAGAGTGATGCAAGTCAGCCTATAAGATGAAACCGAAGATACTAAGCCTGGAATCAGTCGCTTTCTATGTCAATTTATCTTTAGCAAGAAGCCCTGTGAAAGCTATCAGATAATGACTTTATAGAGGTCCTTCGCTGACGCCTTCATTTTGATTTTTTTCATCCCTTTATGATATGCTATCTTCCTTTAGCCAGACTTCCCGCATTACTGTGATCAAGAGGAAGCGCTAAGGTCCATCCTTTCATTAAGTTAAGAGTGAAGGACAAATACTGGCTCTTTAGGACTGATAGTAGCTGCTCTTCTGGTAGTATAGCTGGTAGCTCTGCTTATGCTAGCTCTCTTCTTTTTTATGAGAGAGATTCACAATAGTTTCTCTGTAAGAAGAAGGCCTATTACAGCTATCAGATATAGGGGATTTACTTCACCTTGAATAACTATCGTTAAATGGCTTTCTTTTCAGCCGCTTTCATATTGAATTAAGGTAGTTTGCTTACTTAGTGCTTTCGCTAAGGTGACGACTTGAATGAAACTTTCATTGGGAAAGGGAAGACCTCGATAAGGAAGAAGAACAAGAGCTACATCGGCAGGACTCTTTGCAAGTGGAAGGGCGCATAGGGACCCTCTTTACGCTCTCTCTTTCTGCTCGCTCCTGTCAACGAATGAATTGACTACTTGTGTCACTGACATTCCATTAGCATGGTGGACTATAGACCGGCTTTCACGTTCACTCTATAGGAAGGGGACTTAGATTAATCGATTCAATGGGCGAATTGCTTTCCTTTAAAGGTAGCAAGTGATTGAAATGACAAGCTTGTAACTGATATGAAATCTCGGAAGACAGTAAGTTGGACGTGGAGCTCATGTACCACAGAGTGGGCAAATGCTCCCCTCTTTCAAGAGACTGTTTTTGTTCTTGTTTCTTTAGTCTCTTTACCTGCGAACATGAATTCCTAAACCCAATACTAGGAAAGAGCTTCATACCCTATAGAATTGACAGATCGGCTAGTGAAGATGGCTCAGTCTCAGTAGATCCCTCACTCCTCACCGGCTTACGGAAAGAGAGCCCTAAGGGAGAGAGTTTTGGTACTTCAGGCATATCTATCAATGGGCAAAGACAGGAGAGCCTTCTATCTCTTCCAGTCTTATAAAGGAAAGAAAGCAGGATGAACAGGATTGAGTGTCGATAGGTGACTTTAAGGTAGGCGCCTATCTCTTATTATACTATAGTAACGGGAGAAGTCAGGATTGGTGCCCTAAATGAAGGGAAATCTATCAAAAATGAGCATTTTGCCCAGATAGAACTTTTTCAATTCATGATCAGTTCTACGAAGGGAAAAGTGAGAGTATCAAAATGCAGTTATATGAGCATCGACTTGATAATTTGCCTAGTGAGAAATCCAGGAAAAGACATAAAAACTCACTCTCCCAAGAGAAGGAAAGATTGATTAGGAGGTGGGCCAACTAGCTAGCCTTAAACCCCCAGCAAGCCACAGGGGTAGGCGGAAGACTTTCTCCTCTCGCTGCAAGAAAAGCCCTTTTATAGATCTTGATTATATGCCGTAGTACCTACCCCTCACCTGGCCTGCGAGGGGCTTCAAAGGCTCACAATGCCCCTTTTTAATAAGTAGGACTTGCTTG